>CM064517.1:5552282-5639782 GCA_032716605.1 Paralithodes platypus
CACAATAACAAGGGAGTGCAAAAACTCTGTGACAGCACTAATAATAGCCACTCAAAACAGTACTTCCTTAGCCAAAGTAACAGCCATTACTGGGTTGTGCACCAAGTATCAACATAGGCTAAAATAATACGTGAATTCCTAAAGCATACACAGATAAAGTTAATAAATACAATGCTGTCTTTATTACTAATAAAGTCTAGCAGCGGCATAAAAAGGTATCAGGAGGCTAGGCAGAGCGCAAGCATGCTCGTAGCCTACTGTCTCCCCTTGAACAGATTTCCCTTATGTTACGTTAATTGACTAGGAGGCTCTCTTGGGAAGTCCAGATCTCAAGTATCTGGTCTTGCCCTGGCGCCCCACAAAGATCAACACAATGAGGTAGCGAGCATACGAGCAAGAGTAGGCAAAAGCCCTTTGCTCGTATACTGCTACACTCACAAAGGAAAAATATGCACAAAGGTTACAGGCACCTAGCTCCGTCGTAGTTGTATAGGCTTTGACTCGCCATATACGTAACTCAGACCATGACTAAAGATACCTTCCACTGTCTAGCATTAAATAGTAACAAAGAACAACTCAATAATTAGAAGCACCCCCATGATAATATGACTCATGTGACTATGACTAATAATCCCTAAAGCTAGTGCAAAACATGTATGTGAGAACTGGTGCTGGTAATACGACTGGCCGACTATGGAAGTCATATGCAGAACCAGAAGGGATAAGTAATTGAATAAAGATGAGAAGTAATGGAAAAGAAGAAGTTCAGAGAGAGAAACAGTAGTATAGGGGGTTAGATTGGGGGGACAGATTGCAAGGGACGTCTAGGACCAAGCACGCTATGCCAAGCTCTGCAGGAGAAGCGCGGCGGGAGCCCCAGCTCCAACACTAGGACAGCGGCACCCAATCACAGACCACTACGTCATGAAATGCATGCGTCCTTAGGACGCGCCAAGCGTGCCAGTCAATCAAGGGCCTGGGAAAGCCCGTGCGCGAGCGAGGGAGGGAGGCACACGTACATACACACGCACACAATACCACCTCACTGCCTACCTCGCTCTTTCTCCTTTAACTTCACTCTGCATATCTTATACTCTATCACTAATATAAAATACTTCCATGTGTCACAGACAAGAATAAAGACCACCACTGATCTGGCTGTGACTACATGAATACTAGGAAAGAAAGAACATCGTTCTACGATTATTACAGCCCATTCCACTGCCCTGGCGAGCGCTAGCGAGTACGAGCACATTCTGGCAAGCTGGCCAGCGTAACACCCCGCCCAAGATGTGGACGTTTTAACCTCTGGTAAACGCCACATCTGACCAGACAGAATGCTCATAAACCCCACCTCACCTAGCTACTCCCCCAAGTTGTGAAAACAAGGCACAATCACAACATAAAACACTTTATTATATAAAAAAAAATCTACACAACACTTCCCCAAAAGAATAGTATCACTTAACATATTACGCTCAACGAGCAAGCTTCAACAATCCTAGCCAACTAAGACAAAAACTCAGCATGTCTTAGATTCTTGCTGTAACATACTGCACTTATATACTATCAAAAAGAAAGAGTTTTTATGTGAGGTTTTTGTATTATGTTTGATAGTGTTTTTGGCGGCTTTGCACTACAGGGGCAAGCCTAATTTGTCTCCACTCCACCCAACACACCTGTGGTGATCTACCCTGGGTCATCCACCCTGGACAAACAGTCAGCTATCACATTGTCACAACCGGCAATATGGCGAATGTCCAGATTGTACTCCTGCAACATTAAGGACCACCTGGTTAACCTCATATTCCGAATGTGGAACTGATTAAAAAACTTCAAAGGGTGGTGGTCAGTATAAATCACCACGACTGGGCCAAAAACTGGAACATACACCTCAAAGTGCCTGAGCGCCAGCACAATGGCCAGAAGCTCCTTCTCTACCACCGAATATTTTTGTTGTGCTGAGTTGAACTTCTTGGAAAAGAAACTTACTGGGTGCTCCACACCTTCTGGGTCTGTTTGCAACAAGACGGCACTAGCCCCTACACCGCTAGCATCTGTTGCTAGCTGAAAAGGTCTTGAGAAGTCCGGGGCCCTGAGTATGGGGTGAGTGCACAAAAGATGCTTCACGAGTGAGAATGCTTTCTCACACTCAGGTGCCCACCCAAACTTCTTCGTCTTTGCAAGTAAATCAGTCAGAGGAGCCAACACTGAGGAGTATCAGCGGATGAATCTGCGGTAATACCCAATCATGCCCAAGAACCTCATGATTTGTCTTTTGGTGGTCGGCCTGGGGAACTGGTTAATAGCCTTTATTTTGGTTTGGGGGGGGGCTCACCTGGCCCAACCCTACCACAAACCCCAAATACTGCACGGTTGCCCGAACAAAGTCACACTTGCCCAGATTGACCACCAAATTAGCCTCACTCAGCTTCTTAAACAATGCTCCGATGTGCTCGCAATGGCTTTCAAAGTCATTATCGTAGATTATCCCGTCATCTAGATACACGGTACAGTTAGGGAACTCCGCCACTAACTCGTTCATCAGGCGTTGGAAAGTTACAGGTGCATTCTTCAGCCCATACGGCATAACGTTGCAACGGTAAGTGTTCCCATCCACCACAAAACCGCACACCTGCTTCGCCCGCTCAGACAACGGCACCTGCCAGTAACCCTTGACAAGATCCACCTTGGTAAGGTAACGTGCACACCCGATCTTGTCAACACTGTCATCTACGCGGGGAAGAGGGTAAGCATTGGTGGGGGTTAAGCCATTGAACCGCCTGAAGTCAATGCAAAACCTGACCTTCCGGTCTGGTTTGGGCTGCAGAGTGATGGGAGATGTCCACCTAACCGCCCCTTTTTCTATCAGCCCCTTCTCCAACATGTAGCCTAATTCCGCTCGGAGAGCCGGAAGTTTAATGGGAGGTACACGATAGGGCACTGATTTAAAAGGGGGGTGGTCTCCAACGTCTACATCGTGCACCGCATGAGTTGTGAGGCCTGGGTGCTCGGCAAAGACAGTGGGGTATGAACAGAAACAGGTGCTGGATTGCTGCACGCTGTTGCTCAGGCAGGTGCTCAAGCGCTTCCACAGCCACCTGGTTCGTGTTCCCCGCTCACTGATCCGCCGAGACATGATAATCCCAACTTTCCTCCACCTGGGCCTCACTGCCCCCCTCTCCTTCTCCACCTTGGCAGCTGAAGACCAACACAGGGGCAGTAGGCTGCTCAGGTGGGCACCTCACAAACTCTTTTAATAGGTTAACATGACAGAGCTGATTTTTCTTTCGCCTATCCGGAGTAGCCACAAGGTGATCCAGGTCCGATAGCTTCCTCACGACCTTGTAAGGACCGACAAACTTGGCAGACAGGGGATGGCCAACTAAGGGCAATAAGACCAAAACCTCCTGTCCTACCACAAACTCCCGGAGCTTTGCCTTCTTGTCATAACGATCCTTCATCAAGGCCTGATTACCTACCAAATTTCTCCATGCCAACTCCAGGCTTTTCAGCATCCTGTCCCTACTTTCGAGGACATACTTAATTAGAGAACATGGCTGCACAGTCCCTTCCCAGATCTCTCTTACCATACTCAGAGGACCTCTCACTTAATGCCCGAAAACTAACTCGTTGGGGCTAAACCCAAGGCTCTCCCCAGGTACCTCTCGTGCCGCAAACAAAACGTATGGTAGCCCTAGGTCCCAATCCTTGCCATTCTCCGTACAGTAGCACCGCAAAATGTTCTTCAAAGTAGAGTTCCATCTTTCCAACACCCCTTGACTCTCTGGGTGATAAGCTGAAGAGATAACCGTATTGATTCCGTGCTGCTGCATGGTCTGTTTAAATAGAGTGGACGTGAAATTTGAACCTTGGTCCGACTGAATTTCTTGCGGGTACCCGTATCTCGAGCAATACAACAGCAAGTTACGCACAACAGTTTTAGACTTGCCATTTCTCATAGGATATGCATCAGGGTTGCGAGTGGAGACATCCATGAGGGTTAACAAAAACCGGTTACCTGCACTAGTGGGAGGCAGAGGGCCTACCATGTCGATGATAACCTTGCTGAAGGGAGGACCAATGGCAGGCACTGGGTGTAACGGAGCCTTAGGTATGCTCTGGTTCGGTTTTCCCACCATCTGGCAGGTACCACACATCGCCACACAGGCCGAAACTTGAGCTTTAATACCCGGCCACCAAAACAGCCTAGATAACGAGGCCAACGTTTTTCTCACTCCCAAGTGACCTGCCAACGGAATATCATGCGCCAACCGCAACAGGCTATCACGACACTTCTCAGGGACCACCAGCTGATCAACCACTCTTGCCCCACCATCCCAACTACATCTGGGATCCACAAAACGGCGGTACAGGATTCCCCCAACATAAAAAAATCTCCCGACTTTGCATCCCCGTCTTCGTCGAGTTCTATAGCCCCGTTCCCACAACTCTCAAGTCCAGGATCTTCTACTTGCAGCCGACATATCCGAGGGTGCCAACCTATCTAAGTGCTCCTGAAGCAACTTGTGGCCACCCCCGATACTAGGCTGCTCAAGCCTTGCCTGCTTCGCCTGGGAACGTCTCTGTCGCGGAGTGCTCTCACGCCCAACCGTGTCACTAGGGGGGACAGGTTCTGGGGCCACTCCGGACCTCATCATGGGTGCAAGTACCGAGTCACCAAGGAGTGTCACTGGATCCAAACTCTCAACCCGACCAGCCTTGATTTTCTCCTTCTGACCCTTCCTCCGCTGGTCTAGAACTTGGGTATTAGGCTGTGACACCTGAGCGGGACTGAGACCTGGTGACAGCACAGGCCATCTGCGTCACCTGGCACCTCTCGAGCCACTCTTGCCCCTCCCTACTCGTGTCGGCCGCCCTCTCGGCAACGACTAAGGGTGGAACCTCGGGAGTGAGCACCGCAAAGTCGTTACCGAGAAGGAGGTCGACCCCCTCAACTGGCAACTTCTCCACAACCCCCACATCCAACTCTCATGTCACACCGTCTACCTCAAGCTCTACTCTGACCAGCGGGTAAGACCGCGTAGCATTGATGCCTTGAACCACCACAACCCGAGCCGCGTTAATAGGCTTGCCAGTGAAATTCTTAACAAGTGTCTGGGATGCGCCCGTATCACACAACAACTCAAGCCTATGCTCTACACCAGCCCACCTCACAGTGCCATGCCCCCTATGACCACAAAAAACATCACGGACGGGTGACGAGCCCTCCTGCTGCTTCTGCACCGGCGATAACTTCGCAACCGACTGTTTACCCCGGGCAAACGCGGAAGACCTCAAAGACACGCCAATGTTGCTCACTAGTGACACCACTGCTGTAGGCGGTGTGCTCGGACATGAGCGCGCAATATGCCCCTTCTTATGACACTTGAAACATTCCACTTCACTCTTGGACTTCCCATGAGGTGGGTAAGGGCCCTGGCCTTTCTTTAACGGGAAGGGTTTGGACTTGGGATCATAATTGGCAACAGTACTCTTAAATGGATAATTGTTTGTGTCATTAATTCGGGGGGGGGGGGGGGGTGGAGTGGTACGCCCCTTGTTACCTGCCTCAGCTCTCTGTGCAGACCCGCACCCACGAATCAATGACAACCTGAGGTCAGCCAGCTCAGCCGCCTCCTGCAGAGTTTTTGGTTGCTTTTCTTTCAGGTTAAGAGTCAAGTCACTGCCAGTACATTTAAAAAATTGCTCTAACAATACTAATTGCTTCACTGCCTCAAAAGTAGTTGCCTTCTCTGATTTTAACCAATTCTCAAATGCATCTGACAGCTCTGTAGCGTGTTCCTGGAAAGTACTCTCCTTTCTTTTGGGAACAGCCCTAAATTTCAGCCTATAGGTCTCTGGCTGCAACTCATATGCCCTCAGGACAGCCTCTTTTAACACCTCGTAATTCACACAGGAATCTAGGGGCAAAGCATCATACGCCTTGAGTGCTTTCCCCGTCAAACGTGACGAAACAAGGGCTGCCCACTTCTCCTCGGGCCATAGGTGCTCCTGGCACTTTTTCTCGAACCGGAGAAAAAATTCGGTAACTCCTAACTCATCAAAAAATGGAACCAACTTTAGTAGATGCGACAGGGACTGGTCATGGGCTCGACCCCCCTGGACGACCCGGTTCCTTGTTACCTCTACACAAGTTTTCTCTAGATCAACATCGGCACAATACCTTGCAGACTCAGCCTGACACCTATACTTTAGCTCAGCCTCTCGCTGCCGCTGCTCGAGCTCAGCCTCATGCTTCCGCTGCTCGATTTTGGCGAGTTCGAGCTGAAACAACATCTCGGCAGACAAACCTTGAGGAGGGGGTGCTACTATCGGGGACCGACCCCGTGAGCCACCTAGAGGCATACCCAACCGCCAGCGGGCATCGGCCTGCGGGATCGTACCCGGCTCCGGAACCCGAGGGGGCGCCATGATAGGAGCACCCAGGTAACCAGCTCACCTCTCGACAAACCGCTAGTACCGGACAACCCTAAGACTGTGGCTACACACTGCAGTCCGTACCGGTCTAGCCCCGACACCCGATCCGCCGACACAGGCTCCTCCAAAAAAATCCGAGCATCCTCCTCATTGTTCACCACCCGAACGCCGTTAGAAAACTCCACCTTCTCCACCTCCTCGCCTGTCTCTCGCACTGCGCCCTCACTATGTTCAGACCCGTCCAGTGACATGATGGAGTAAAACAACAAAAATCTCAAGTCAAGACAAAAGTAGCCAAACTCTCGCGTAGCTTTATTCACAAAAAATATTCGAAGATGTTCTTGAGTGCAATACTAGGTCACCAATAAACTCCAACAAGTTCTATATATCCTCAAAACAATGTCCACTGCCAACACTGCGAGAAATAAATTCAACCCCAAATGGCAATAAGATTTCTCCAAAAAAAAATGCAATATTCAGTTCACTATATTCTGGTCTAAGGTCGCCATTTGTTACGACCGGCGCTACGAAATAAACAAGGGCACTCAATATTGGACTAGATGATAGGCTATATCTGCAACAACGGTACGCTAAATCCAAACCCTCGAACTATTACGCCGGTGAACAAAACAGTTAAACCCTCCAGAGTTAATCTCCTGGATAACGGGTATCAATTAACTGGGTTTTAGTGCACTTTTACAAAGGCTTTCCGGTGACGGCAAAGCCTACTCACAACAGGAGTACTTTACGTTAATAAAATGCTCTTAAGTAATAACAATGCTTGAATAAACTATAACAAGATTTAATAAAGAAATATATGCTTACGTTAACTTTAGTGTGTGTCTGTACTCAACACTAAACTCTTCAATGCTCTATGAAAACACTGTTAGTCTAGTCCTTCACCAATCAGATATGGAATCTTCTGGAAACGTCTGTGCTCTAAGATGCTCGTTAATATAGAACAGACATAATGCAGGGGCAGGAAACCAAAATGTGTATCTTAAATACACCAATAAGTAGGATACGTATATATAACAAGGGAGTGCAACAACTCTGTGACAGCACTAATAATAGCCACTCAAAACAGTACTTCATTAGCCAAAGTAACAGCCATACTGGGTTGTGCGCCAAGCATCAACCTAGGCTAAAATAATACGTGAATTCCTAAAGCATACACAGATAAAGTTAATAAACACAATGCTGTCTTTATTACTAATAAAGTTTAGCAGCGGCATAAAAGGTACCAGGAGGCTAGGCAGAGCGCAAGCATGCTCGTAGCCTACTGTCTCCCCTTGAACAGATTTCCCTTATGTTACGTTAATTGACTAGGAGGCTCTCTTGGTAAGTCCAGATCTCAAGTATCTGGTCTTGCCCTGGCGCTCCACAAAGGTCAACACAATGAGGTAGCGAGCATACGAGCAAGAGTAGGCAAAAGCCCTTCGCTCGTATACTGCTACACTCGCAAAGGAAAAATATGCACAAAGGTTACAGGCACCTAGCTCCGTCGAAGTCGTATAGGCTTTGACTCGCCATATACGTAACTCAGACCATGACTAAAGATACCTTCCACTGTCTAGCATTAAATAGTAACAAAGAACAACTCAATAATTAGAATCACCCCATTGATAATATGACTCATGTGACTATGACTAATAATCCCTAAAGCTAGTGCAAAACATGTATCTGAGAACTGGTGCTGGTAATACGACTGGCCGACTATGGAAGTCGTATGCAGAACCAGAAGGGATAAGTAATTGAATAAAGATGAGAAGTAATGGAAAAGAAGAAGTTCAGAGAGAGAAACAGTAGTATAGGGGGCTAGATTGGGGGACAGATTGCAAGGGACGTCTAGGACCAAACACGCTATGCCAAGCTCTGCAGGAGAAGCGCGGCGGGAGCCCAAGCTCCAACACTAGGACAGCGGCACCCAATCACAGACCACTACGTCATGAAAAGCAGGCGTCCTTAGGACGCGCCAGCCAATCAATGGCCTAGGAAAGCCCGCGCGCGAGCGAGGGAGGGAGGCACACGTACATACACACGCACACAATACCACCTCACTGCCTACCTCGCTCTTTCTCCTTTAACTTCACTCTGCATATCTTATACTCTATCACCAATATAATATACTTCCATGTGTCACAGACAAGAATAAAGACCACCACTGATCTGGCTGTGACTACATGAATACTAGGAAAGAAAGAACATCGTTCTACGATTAATACAGCCCATTCCACTGCCCTGGCGAGCGCTAGCGAGTACGAGCACATTCTGGAAAGCTGGCCAGCGTAACAACAGACCGGACACCTAGCTAGGAACTGTACCAACCGTCCACCAGCCCCAACCCCTAGATTTGACCCCAAACTCACACTCCCAAACGATCGACCTCTACCCAGGGGAACCGATCCGTACCGGAGAGGAATGCTTCCGGTAGAATACCGGGAGACAGAAAACCAGCCAAGAGTTACGATGCCGGAAGAGAGAGAAAATGTTCTGCAAAACCTCACATAGAAGGGCGGCATAGTGAGGTCAATATCTTAGAGAGACAAACGCCTTGTGAAACTGTACTCATAAATGGGAGAGCCGCGAACATGTTGATTGATACGGGGGCACACCGAAGTTGTCTCCTCGAGAATTTCGTAAAACAAAATCAGCGAGAAATGGGCCCATTAAATCAAACCAGTATTCAGTTGTCAGGAGCCGGGGGTCAACCACTGAAAATCCTAGGAAAAACTAACTCGTCGGTAGTGCAGTGGAAGGGAATTACCTTCACCACCAATTTTTGTGTTTTATCGGGAGAAGCTAGTAGTGGAGTCGATGGGTATCTGGGGATAGATCTCATGAGTCGGTTGGGAGTAATTATTCAGTGTGGGCCGAAAGACACAACAACTAACTCCAACCTCAAATAGTAGCTACCACAGGAAAATTATCTATTCCTCCTAGATCTTGGAAAATGATAGAGATTCCCCCAAACCCAGGCATGAATGCCGGAATTGTTGAACCCGATGCACAGAATGGGGTGAGAATATCTCCCACCTTCATTACTGCCGACCAGAGGAAACTAGTTTTAGCTAATTTTGGTGATGACACGATTACTTATCAAAAAGGGAAACTGTTAGGACAAGTCTCACCCGCTCAACCCACTACTGTTGGAACTGACGGACCCGTGAAGTTACCTGAGATCCCGATTTTTTTTACCTCAAATCAAGCCAGTACCTTACATGAATTGCTCTGGACGTACCGAGATGTGTTTGCTCAAAACGAAGGGGACCACGGATTGGCTCGAACCCGACACCCATGAGATACACATGCAAGGGCCTCCTATTAGACAACCCTACCGACGACAAAACCCTATTATGAGACAAAAAGAAAAGGAACAAGTTGAGGACATGATTAAACAGGGGATAGTAGTGGAATCATACAGTCCGTGGTTATCTCCGGTAGTCCTAGTTAAGAAAAAAGATGGGTCTACTCAGTTCTGTGTAGATTATCAAAAATTAAACGATGTCACCATCAAAGACGCGCAGCCCCTACCTCGTATTGATGACTCGTTAGAATCCCTCAATGGGTCGACCTGGTTCTCTACCATAGATCTCCAGAGTGGATACTGGCAAGTACCAGTTAGGTCCGAGGATCAAGAGAAAACCGCATTTGCCACGAGCGAAGGCAAACTCTACCAGTTTACTGTCTTGCCGTTTGGAGTTTGCAATGGCCCCGCCAGTTTCACTAGAGCCAGGGACGAAATATTGAGGGGATTAACCTGGAAGACTTGTTTGGCGTACTTAGATGATATCATAATCTTTTCCGCTAGTTGGGAAGAACATATTCACCGACTCCAAGAAGTGTTAGAAAGAATCAGGGGGGCATGACTTAAACTGAAACCTTCAAAATGCCAATTAGGGGCCCGTGAGGTGGCATATCTAGGGCATGTGGTTTCCAGTAAAGGTATTCAACCGGACCCACATAAAGTGAGATCTATTGCCGAAATCTCACCTCTGTCCTCTGTCAAAGAGATTCGAGCGTTTCTGGGAATGGCCTCCTACTATCGAAGGTTCATACCTAACTTTTCTAAGATTGCTCGCCCCATGACTCAGAGACTAGAAAAAGGGAGGAGGTTCGACTGGGATCAGAGTTGTCAGGTAGCTTTTGATCACTTGAAGCAAAAATTAACTTCTAACCCCATAGTTTGTCATCCGGATTTCACCAAGCTCTTTCAACTATACACCGATGCTTCTGATGAAGGGCTCGGAGCCGTTCTGGCCCAGAAAGTGGACGGAAAGGAAAGCATAGTGGCCTGTACTAGCCGGACACTGAATAAGGGCGAAAAGAATTATAGCGTTACGAAAAAGGAATGTCTAGCTCTAGTGTGGGCTGTACAATATTTCCGTCCATAACTAGCCGGGGTCCACTTTTAAGTGAGCCATTGTAAGCCATAGCTTACAATGGCTCCGAAAAATGAAAACGGAAGACGGACTATTTGTCAGGTGGAAGGGGATTTTGGAAGAGTACTCTTTTGAAGTTAGACATAGACCCGGTAAATTACACACCAATGCCGATGGCTTGTCTCGACTACCAGTAGCACCCGTTCAACCCACTGAACCCCACAGGGAAAAACATGACCCTAGACCTAGTAATAAAGTAAAGTTTTCGGAGGGAGCCTGGAGGAATTCTCAAGATCGGGTCGTACTTGATTATTCAGAGGCAAAACACATGATCCAAATCCTCCACGGACAAAAAGGAAGAGGGGCTCATTTGGCACAGTCTAGGGTTCTCCAACAATTCAATGAAAGGTACTGGACCAAGAGGGCCGACCAGATTGTTAAAGAAGTCGTTCAAAATTGTTTGGGATGCCAGAGGGGCAAAGATGGAAGGGGACCTAGACAGTTGCCCGGACATATTACCGCTGGTACACCCTGGGCCAAATTAGCAGTGAATATTATGGGAGCTCTGCCCAGACAGACAAACAAAAGGTACATCTTGACCTGTGTCGACATTTTCTATATATACGGTTGCTTGCGCTATCCCGGACAAGAAAGCTGAAACGGTGGCCAAGGATATTCTGGAAAAGAGAATTTTTGTGTATGGCACCCCTGGAGGTATTCTGAGTGACAGGGGAAAAGAATTTAATAATGAGATCTGGTAACACTTGGGAGAAACCTTGGGGTACCAGATACAGCACACCTCCCCGTATTACCCTCAGGGAAATGCTGTCTGTGAAAGGAATCATAGGGTGTTAGCCAACTGCATCCGGGCTAGTCTGAGCTCACAAGGGGAGAAAATCGTCCGGGGTTGGCCGGAACTTTTGCCTGAAATTGTCTGGGGAATAAATACCACGGTCTGTAGGACTACGGGGTATTCTCCCTATGAGATTATCTTTGGCAACATACCAAAATTGCCTCAAGAGCGATAATTACCCTACCCCCGGTCCTACACGCAGTATTCCCAACCCGGAAAATATTGGAAGGAACAAGGGGAGCGACGACAGTAAGTGCATGATCATATTGCTCAGCAATAGCCTAAGAAAGTTTCTCTAAATAATCCTTATTACCGAGGGGAGTATATTTTGGTCAAGAGACATGACCCCACCCGAGCTGGTAAACTGGAGGAGAAATACGAGGGTCCTTTCAGGGTTGTCGAGACAAACAGGCCCTATCAAGTGTTATACTTACATCATGGAGATATCGTGTCAGTTACTCTTATTCGTCATACCAGACGATATGAGGGTAATGTTCTCCCAGAGATGAGCGAGTGGAGTAGCGAGGAAAGGAGCGAAGAGGAAACGGAATTCTGGGCCGATGACCCTGATACTTCCTCAGTTCGACCCAACGTTAGAGGTCCTACTCCGACTCGGGACTACCTAGAAGATTCTCCACTCTGGTGGTCACTTAGTCGAAAAAACCGAGAGGGTCTTCCTGAGGTTGAGCCAGAAGGAGACCTAGGAAGCGAAGAGATCGTATCTAGTGCGGAAGATGATTTCTATGAGCTTACTGAGGAGGAAAAGTCTACGGTCCCAGACAGCGAAGTTTCAGTTTCCCTGAGAGATTTAAATAGGACTTTAAGTAGTGGGGAAGAGTGTCCTCGAGACGAGGTAGAACCACGAGGCGTATCTTTTGACGGCAACCGGGTAAACGGTTCTCCCACCGCTAAAGTGAAAGAATCCAAAGGAACTCCCTTGCTTAACGTTCCGGAGAAGACTCCCGCGAGAGCAACCAAGTTCACGGGCCCCACCGAAACTCTCACTCGTAGTGGTAGGATTAGCCACCCACCAATCAGGTACCCGGACGAGGATATAAATAGAACCCCCGGGGCACGTGCCTGTCAGATGCAAGGCACCATGCCTCTCCCCTCTGACCCTCAGTACCGACTCCGTCGACTGGTAGCAATAGTCGACGGGCAAGGGCAAAGAATTAATACCACTCGAGCTCTCAAACAGTTTCTCAGCCTGCCCGGGGAGGTTTTAATAGCCAAAACTATCGTGGGAAATCAGAATCCAGCACTCCAGTTACATAAATGTCTCTGTGAGCATAGTGGACTGGTGGAGTGGCAGCCTAAGGGCATAAAGTTTAGGGGAACAGTGTCACTTTATTTCTCTGCCCGAAGAGCTCCTTCTGATTATCCCCTAAGTAATACCTCGGTGCCAGCCCTGTACTCCCGTAAGCCACCAAAAGAGGTTTATAATCAACTTCCTGGAACTTACTATGAAGAGGAGAGAGAGGAGATGAAGGAAGCAAGAAGTCAGTGCGAGCAGGATGCCATGTGAGTCTCTCAGCCAATGGCAGCGCAGGAGAGCGGGGGGCCAGGACTATAAAGGGAGGGGGGGGGGGGTGCATTGCAAAGTCATTCGCCGGCCACTCGGCACTGGGTACAGATCTCGCAACCTACTTGCTCTCTCGCACTTGGACACTCACGGGAATTCGGCTCGAGCCTCCCAGCCCTCGCCTTTTGTTCCAGCAGGCACAACCCAGGCCTATCATCAGCTCTTCCATACTAAGGCAGATACACCCTCAGTATCTGGCCGCCTGTTGTCGCATCGCAGGCTTGCATACCACTACCGTCAAGCGATTCAAGAGGACGACAGATAGTAGTGGGAGAGCAAAGATTTCCAGTTGAGATAAAGAAAGAGAGAGACTGCAGAACTGACCCGGTGGCCATCACTTATAAAAATTAATGTGTCCTTCTAGGACAAGACAAAAGGAAAAAGAATTTAGACTTACCTGAATATATAAAGATGATGATGTGTTATTAATTAGTTATTTTTGTTAGCAGCGGCACCAGCCGAAGAGTTATTATATAGGATCTGATAGGAGAGTAAAGTAAAGAGGGGAGGGAAAGAATACGTGTGTTAATAAATGAGGCAACCAGTAAGTTAAAGAGGGAAACAGTTGTTTAGTTGCCAAATAGATAAAAGATTAAAAGAGTAAAAGTAAAGAGGGGAGGGAACGAATTATTTTGTTAATAAATGAGGCAACCAGTAAGTAAAAAGAGGGAAACAGTTGTTTAGTTGCCTAATAGATTAGCTATAGCTAGGGAAGGACACCAGTCCATATGAATCATATATTAAGTTGTGTAAAAAGGAAACTGTGAAGAAGGACACTAGTCCAATGTGAGTTGCGTTATTATTAATTCTAAAAGAGTTATTCCGTGTATGTGTCTGAAGCACGGTTCATCTTTTGTTAGTACGATAATTGATTAAGGTGAAAGGTAACTTAGCGTGTTGGTAACAGGGTTACTTGAGGGTAAATTCAGAAGGGGTAATTGAGATCAAGATTGTAAACCCATATGGTGAAGTAACTGAGTGACGGAACCCACTAGTGTCATTGAGATAAATATTGTAAGCCTATATTGTGAAGTAACTGGGTGACGGAACCCAATAGTGTCATTGAGATAAATATTGTAAGCCTATATTGTGAAGTAACTGGGTGACGGAACCCAATAGTGTCATTGAGATAAATATTGTAAACCTATATAGTGAAGTAACTGGGTGACGGAACCCAATAGTGTCATTGAGATAAATGTTGTAAACCTATATTGTGAAGTAACTGGGTGACGGAACCCAATAGTGTCATTGAGATAAATGTTGTAAACCTATATTGTGAAGTAACTGGGTGACGGAACCCAATAGTGTCATTGAGATAAATGTTGTAAACCTATATTGTGAAGTAACTGGGTGACGGAACCCAATAGTGTCATTGAGATAAATGTTGTAAACCTATATTGTGAAGTAACTGGGTGACGGAACCCAATAGTGTCATTGAGATAAATGTTGTAAACCTATAATGTAAGTAACTGAGGTGACGGAAACCAATAGTGTTATTGAAGTAAAGATTGTGAACCTAAATTGTGAGGTAACTGGGTGGCAGAACCCATATTATATGCGAGAGAGACCTTGTAATCTCATTCGGTAATCTGTACGATTTTATGTCATTGGGGAGGTACTTGAGTAGTAACGACGGTTGTGTCAAAGGAGTAAATAGATTCTATGTATTGAGGAGATATATTATATATGTTATAGCCTTGGTATTGAGAAAAGATACAGAAGGCTCAGTAAACGTGGGAAAACCTAAAGAGTAGAGGAAAGAATAACACTTGTTTTTAGTTAGGCAAAGACCCAATGGTTCATTGGGCCCTGGTCTCAATTAAAGACACAGCAGGCTTTTCATTTATTTATTTAGGATTAATCACTAATAACGGGTCGTAGGATCGAAGCCGACTTGAGTCAATACCTGAATAGCGGGGATTCAGTTAGGGAGTAACGGGAACTTTAGGGGTCCAAAGTACAACCTAACATGAATCGGCGTAATATTCAATCTGCGTCTTGAACTCATCTCGGCCCGAGCCAAGAACCTATTATTAGAGTAGTTAGGAAGTCTGTTAAAAAAAATATACGAACTTCTAAATGACTGTCAAATTATCCCCCGTAGTAGTAGCATAACTAATTTAGAATTAAATACTACATATGTATATATATATATATATATATATATATATATATATATATATATATATATATATATATATATATATATATATATATATATATATATATATATATATATATATATAAATATATTCATATATATATATATATATATATATATATATATATATATATATATATATATATATATATATATATATATTGTATATATATATATATATATATATATATATATATATAGATATATATATATATATATATATATATATATATATATATATATATATATATATATATATATATATATATATATATATATATATATATATATATATATATATATAGTATATATATATATATATATATATATATATATATATATATATATATATATGTATATGAAATGACGGGGTTGCTACAGCCAAATGCAAAAGCCAGTTGCAGAATTGCCAGCCTGCAACTGGATCCACAAGATAAACCAACAACATGGAAGCAGAGGAAGAGCAAGAAAATACAGGAGCCACCCCTGCTGCCCAGAGCTTCTCATGTTCTATGGGACCAAGCAGCAGTTATGAGCATGGGAAATTGTCACAGCCAACCACAGCCCTGGTGTCAAACCACACCAGCCAATCACAAGACTCCTCCATTCCCGGATCTGCAATATGAGGAAGGCATGTTTATGCAAGTTAAACACCAGCGACCGGAAGCTTACAGATACAAATGGACCTGAGCAAGAGTACCAGTTATGACGGTCCTGTAGATGTAATAACCTCAAGGAAAGAAGCACAAATAGGCAAGCAATATCCAAGTCTGTCTAAGAGTCTGGATAATGATGTAATCCTTATAAGTAAGATTTCTCCAAGAATAGGTTAAATAAATGCCATGTATGATGTAAATGTGTTACCTAATATATAAGTAAACCTATAAATATTAACCAGCTATGTCTACGATAAGTATTAAACCTCACAACTCAATCACAACGAATTCACAATACCCCTATTGCCGCGAGACTGTATAAAAGAGAGTCAAGAATTAAGTCAGATATTTCCTCAAAGATTTAGTGGAAATGTATGCAAACATCCACTGCGGTACTGTACTCAGCCTTGAAAAGGGACAGGACAGCTAACCACAGCAGGAGCTTGCACTAAACCTGCCCCCTGCCGGAGAGAGTGTTAGACCTGTGGTCCCCTCTGAAGTCTGGAACCTGAAGTCCTGCTCGAGTGATGCCCTACCCCCCTGAAGTGCTGCTCCACGAACCTACGATCTACGTCGGCCAGACTTGCTCTCTCTCTACCCTCCAACATTACCCTAAGTGTCTCTGTATATCTTACGTTGTGTTTATAGTTGTCGATGAATAGGTTAAAATATGTGAATTGTGTAAGCGTGTAAGGTCAAAGTATATTTCGTGTTTTGATTCCCCTTCTTAACTCATAACTTATTACCTAAAACCTACGCTCATTTTCATAATTAATTTATCTCAGTATCCTCGTTGTGAAGCTTTATCATTCACTAAAGGTCGCGTCATACAGAACTCGAATCCACCAGAACCCACTGGAATCGAACTTTTCACCGGAATTGACGAGAATTACGCGGCCTTAATCGAGTGTGACTTCAGAGTAGAATACGACCCGTCAATGACCGGAATGTAACTCGATGGACTCGAATGTAACCCAAATATGAGTCGATGTTAACCAGTAAGTGACTCGAAGGAAACCCGATGTGGAAAGAAGACTATTCGATCCCAAGTCGAATGCAACTCGAATGACCAGAATGAGACCGGAATGTCAGTATATCATGACCAGAATTACATGAAGTTAAGTCGAACGTAAGTGGAACTAAGTTGAACGTAACTCGAACGTAAGTGGAACGTGACTCGAATAGGCAGAAGGTGACTCGATGAGGAACCTTTGAGTATATAAAGGGAGGATTGGTTCACAGGCACACCAGTAGTAACAGGGCACTCACCACGGCAACATAAGCACTTTCAATCACATACACACATACACGTACACGAGGGGAGGGGGGGGGTGGAGATAGGGTTTTTCTGGATCCCTTCTCCCTCATGTTTAGCCCCATTAGTTTTTGAGATGTTATGACGTTCATTCCATTAGTTTGGCGGTTATAACAAAAATTGCCCTATTTCTTTGTTAATATTAAGACCTTTCGTGCCATTTAGGCATAGGTTTATTTCCTGGTGAGCGATAGCGAGCCTGTAACTTTAGGAGGAACTGGCCATCGGCTGGGACACTTTTCTACCGAAAAATGTATAAATCAATCTCGAATTGAGTGTGTTTTTTTAAGCTTTGATGGATGTCTAGCGAAGAAAGTAAAAACCAAAAAATATATATAAGCTAAATAAAAAATAGACCAAAAAGTAACCCTACCCCCTTAACTCACACAGCTGGGGTGAAGGAAGAACACTTTTCATTGGTAGACACAACTGAGGGGAAGCCGGAGTTAAGGTGTGGAGAGTTAGATGAGTAAGTTTGATTCCAGGTACTACTTGAAATACAATGGCCTCGTATAGGGCAGATTTTATATTTTATTTTATTTATTATTATTATTATTATTTTTTTTCAATCCGTTATATATTTGGGGCCGCACCTAGTTGAGTTATATTCTGGTTGTATTCCAGTTACCTTCTAGTTGGATTTCACTTGTATTCTAGCACTTCTAGTCATGTTCGAGTCGACATCCAGTGTACACTCGATACATCAAGCAAGTATGCAGTCATCTACCAGTCATATTCTAGTCGGCATCCAGTTGTATTCTTCTTAATTCGGGTTATATTCAACTCTCATTCCATTACATTCAATTTTAAAGTGGAATAATCAACTTGTCATCCAGTTGACTTCCGGTCATTATCGAGTGGCATCGAGTTACATTCAAGTAATTCGAGTCGGCATCGACTATAAAAATTACATCAGAACATGACCAGAATAGGTAGAATGCGACTCTAATGCGACCAGGATATGACTAGAATGTAACTCGATAATTTTAACGGTTTTTTCACTCGATAAATCGTAGAAAGTTAACGCATGCACTAACTTTTTGCTCACTCACTCGATCAATCGAGTGACGACTAGAACATCACTCGAAACACAAGAATAGACAAGAATCTAACCAGAACACGTACAAGAATAGACCAGAATGGGGAAGAAGTGGCTAAAATTTGAATTTTTGAATTCATTCCGGTGGGTTCTGGTGGATTCGAGTTCTGTATGACGCGGCCTTAAGTATATCTACTTTCCAAACCCCCATTTTTACGTTTGATTACTTAATCGCTTTTGTAATTATTTTATGAACTAGTATTACCGTTCATTTGTTTACTGATGTAGATAATTCTGATTCTCACTGTCTAGGAATTCTAGCATTGCATAGAGTCTATTATCTATTTTTTCCATCATCTCGAATACACCGCTTATTAAGGT
Source organism: Paralithodes platypus (assembly GCA_032716605.1). Taxonomy (NCBI): domain Eukaryota; kingdom Metazoa; phylum Arthropoda; class Malacostraca; order Decapoda; family Lithodidae; genus Paralithodes; species Paralithodes platypus. The sequence goes on from CM064517.1 coordinate 5,571,093, forward strand.
GAATTCTTATTAAGACGCTGTTAACTCGTTCAGACATCTTGTTAATACCCTTTTGAGTATTTCCGCAGTACAACTTCGTCTTGTGCGTCACTTTCATCATAATTAATATTGTGTTAATTATTATTTACGCTATTATCATTAAAAGCACTTCTAGGACATCTATTAACTAATCTCATTTTGGTTAATTAGACTTTGTCTTTATATACATTTAATAGATATTTCTCTATAGTTGATTCATAATTGTATTACTAATATTACATCTGAATTCCTCGACCGAGTTCGTAAATATAGCAAATTTTCGATTGAAGTGAATATAAAGTTCAACTCATAAATTACATAATTTGAGCTACGTACATAGTAAATTGTGAAAATAATTTAACAATACATTGCCCCCAGTTTCATCATAGTATCTCTGAGATTAAGTTCATATTTACACAAACTAGATTTGTATTTTCGAACCCCGCAGTAGAACTTATGACCTGACACGCTAGCTGATTAAAGGTCGCATTAACTTGAGAGCATTTACCTAGCTCAAGTGCGCGCGCCCAACTCGTACATCTCGCTCCCACTGCCTGTGTATTTATTTTACTTCTTAATTCATTCATTTTCTCTTGTATCGTTATTGTACGATTATCTTTATTGTTGTTTTATTCACGAAAGACACTCGACCCGCATCATTATTATTATTAAGGGTTGATGCTATAGGTCACTTGTTTATTTAATTGCATATTTCCTGCTTTGTTTATCACCACCACTGAAGTATAATTGATCTTACTTTGATTCATTCTACGTATATGTATTCGCTTTGTTGCCTTATAATTCTAATAATTATGAAGGTAATGCTACGCCCTGAATTACAGACATATATTCGAGAATTGAATATTGATATTATTATGCTACGATATCCAATGCCTTTGAATAAACTTGTGTATATAATTCACATGCGTGTTGTTACTGAGTTCTGTAGTACCTAGTTGAATACTTATTTGTGATATTAAGAACGTGTTCGGGAAGTCCCTGTTGGGATTATTTACGGTCTATAAGTCCAGATCTGGATTTTAGTAAGACTATATTACAAGCTTTAACTATTATAGCCCAACAAAACACTGGCGGCAGCGGTGTCTCAATAGGGCTACCAACACGAGTGTTCTTATTCTAAAAAAAAATAAAAATCTGTATTCAATTAGTGTATTTACATTATTCATCATGGCAGCCATTAGGTCTCTTGATATCCCGGCATTCAAGCCTGAGGATTATGATATTTATACCTACCTGGAAATAGTCAAACCGGTCCTGGACATTATGTTCGGAAACGAGGACGCTTCCAAGATCCATACAATTGTGGTGAAATTAGGGAAATATGCAACTAAAGTGTCGGGGTATGTGCACGACAATATGCCTGGGTTAACCTGGGCGCAGTTTGAGGTATATGTATGAACCGCAATCAATCCAGTTTTGGGACAAACCGTAGGTGACAAGAAGTTCCATGAAGTCAAGTTTACAGGAGACTTGGATGATATTGTTGAGATATTGCAACAGATCGCATTGACAGCATTTCCTGAAGAAACTAGCGCACAGAGGAAGAAAATAATCTTCAAAACCTTGGTAAGAATCCTGCCTGACCCCGTGGCCGATCACTTCTCAATAATTGAGCCAACAAACTACGATGCAGATCTGCCTGTGATCAGAAGAATCATGGCATTGAGAAAGTCCAGGGAACAAGCCAATAAAATTGCTGTGATAAGTTGAGCCACTACCCACCCCTCTACTAACACCCAGCAGTAGTCCAGTAGCTCCTCGGGCAGCAGACAAAGCCGAGGACTGGGCCCGAATTCGTCCAGCAGACTGGAAACCCTGCTCCGGGCCCTGCATGCTCTGGTCTCTCAAGAAGTCTTTCAACGAACTCACGAGGAAGAGGACAAGGACTCCAAGTTGGTGGGCACAGATCCCCTGGATCAAGCCGAGCCAGATCGCTACTATTATTGACGACAGGACGGCCGGAATTGAAGAAGGAGAAGCGGAAGGAGAACTCGACACATATCAGCCAGAAACCTTAAAACCAGAGCCACTGGAATTTTAGGCGGCCTCCCCAAACAAATCGTCGTGACCATGGCGGGGGCTCATGAGAAAACATCGGATAATGGTCCTCCGGTATACAGGAAAATCACTCTGAATGAATGGGTTGGAAGTTCGACTTCTTCTTGATACGGGGCTTCCCGATCTTGGCTGTTCCTTCCTTTCGTTCAGAAACATAAGAATGTTTTTGGACCAATGCAATCTTCATCCATTATCCTCATAAGTGCAAATGACCAAGTTATTCCCAATCTTGGTCAAACTCTGCCACTCTATGTAAACACCCCTATCCCAAATCACGGAGTTAATCATTCTTTTGTGATTTATAATCCCAGTGAAACTAAATACGATGGTTATTTAGGTCTCAGTCTTCTGATATCTTTGGGTGCCTCAATTAATTGTAGGCACCGGACTTTAACCTTTGATACTCATTCAAAAGTCAAGGAAAAACCACAAACCTCCCTTGACTCTATTAAGCAGTTAAAAACAGACCCTTTGCTTACCTCTCTCCCCGTCACAGCTGCAACCCAAAGTACTGAACAAACCCTCCCCCTCCAACCTCATATCATCTTTCAAGCTATTATTTCCTCCACTATCACAGTTCCCCCTCATCATGAAAAATGGGTACCATTAGTACCTACCCTTCAAGGAAATGTCCTCGTGACCCCACACCTCCAAAGCCCTTTCCATGGGGTATGCCTAACCGCTCCTTGCCTGCTACCACACCAGTTAAATTGCATCAAAATTGCTAACATATCAGACAAACCAATCACTTTTCCTAAGGGTCTTGCCATTGGGGAACTAGAAATGCATTCAGAAGAATTATCTCTTCCCTCTGAATCTTCACCTCCATATAAAACAAAAATCCTGACATACCATCCACTCTCACTTCAAACCAACACACTGACCTCAGAAACCTCCTAATTTCCTATCAAGATATGTTCGCTACCTCTAGCCGAGATATGGGGAAAACGGACATGTTGCATCACCCCATTTACACCGTGGGACACCCCATTAAGCAACCAATTAGGAGGAAAAACCCGATTCCACGACAGGAAGAGGAGAAGCAAGTCCAAGATATGCTCGCCACAGGGGTTGTAAAATCTTCCACCATCCCTTGGTCTTCTCCGGTGGTACTGGTCCGTAAAAAGGACGGATCAACCCGGTTTTGCATTGATTACTGGCAACTTAATGACGTCACCATTAAAGACGCTACACCCCTTCCCAGGATTGACGACTCTCTCAACTCATTACTTGGTGCAAAATGGTTCACTACTCTAGATCTGCAAGCTGGCTACTGGCAAGTACCTGTCTTGCCGGAACACCAACAGAAAACAGCATTTTCCACCAGCCAAGGATGCCTGTATGAGTTCACTGTGTTACCTTTTGGATTATGTAATGGTCCAGCTACATTTTCAAGACTGATGGAATCGGTGCTACAAGGTCTAACCTTGGAAACTTGGACATCATTTTGTTCGGTAAAACCTGGGCAGAACATCTGCAAAGACTCCAACAAGTATTTCAACGAATCCGAGATGCTAACCTGAAACTAAAACCTGCCAAATGCACTCTAGCAAAAACCAAGGTCAACTTTCTTGGACACATTGTCTCGGAAGAAGGAATTGCACCTGACCCAAGTAAGCTTGAAGCAATCAGCAAAATCACCCCTCCCATTAATGTAAAAGGTGTACGTGCTTTCCTTGGTTTAGCCTCATATTACAGATGGTTTGTGAACAACTTTGCTACCATTGCCAAACCTCTACATGACCTCACAAGAAAAGAAGAGCCCTTCTTATGGACCGATTTACGACTTCAAGCCTTCAATGATCTCAAGACCAAATTAGTTGCATCTCCAGGGGTCTCCTTTCCCGACTACACCCAGCCGTTCCGGTTGTACGCTGATGTGTCACAATTTGGCATTGGGGCCGCAATAGGACAGACCAGAGATGGCAAGGAACATATCATTGCATGTGCCAGCCGCACCCTCAACCCGGCTGAAATGAATTACCCTGTAACAAAACGAGAATGTCTCAGCATTATTTGGGCTTTACAGTATTTCAAAGCTTATCTGGCCGGAGTCAAGGTCACCGTCATCACAGACCACCACACCCTTCAATGGCTGCGAAAATTAGATACCAAAAATGCTCTGACAGTCAGGTGGAGGGCATCTCTCGAAGAATTTGACATAGAGATTGCATATCGACCAGGAAAGTTACATAATAATGCTGATGCACTTTCTCGTCTACCTTTATCACCCTCCGAATCTGCCCCTCACCACGACGAACCAACACACACCATTCTCGCTATTCACCATCAGGACTCATCAAGCAACAGTCAACAGGACCTTCTACAAGCATATCAACAGCAAAACAAGCCAGACTGGATGCCAAGGAAAATGTTCAACCAACTAACCAGGCGAGGTGATAATCTTTTTACCTTGGAAGGTAAAATTGTGATAACTCCACAAGCTGCCTTAACCACGATGCAGTCCATCCATATGGATAATGGGATCCATCTTGCACAAAGAAAGCTCATCTCCACCTTCCAGCAAGTTTACTGGACCCCATCGCCTTACGTCACCGCCAAACGCATCACTGAGTCATGCAAAGCATGTGCGTTGTGAAGGACTGAACCCGCACAGCTGGGCCATCCGGAAAATTAATTGCCTCCAAACCTTGGCAATTGATTGCAGTAGACGTGATGGGCCCATTAGATAATAGTCACGGATTCAAGTATATCATCACTTTTGTGGACACATACTCCAAGTATGTCATTGCATGTCCAGCAAAAGATCATTCAGCCATTGCAGTAGCTGAAGCACTTATTCAGCATGTCTTCCCTTATTTTGGACTACCAGAAGCAATCCATTCCGATAATGCCCCAGAATTTACCAGTCACATATGGTCGCAGTTATCGATGATGTGTGGTTTCAAAATAAGTCATTCCTCCCCATACTGGCCTCAAGGGAATTCAACCTGCGAGAGAAGCCACAGAACTATAGCCAAATCCGAATCCGGTTGCAACAAATGGATTCCAAAGATTTGTCCAGCCAAGTTCGTATTGTGCAATGGGGGATCAACACTTGCCCTCGAGAAGACGGAATATCACCCCATGAGCGAGTATTTGGAGTGGCACCATTGCTCCTTCCCCTTCATCATCTAGCTGCCCCGTATGAGCCCTCCTCCAATTTTAACCAGTCTTTAGTACATCTCAAGAATTGACTACGACAAATTCAGTATGTGCAAGATCTTCAACCTGATGAAGCTCCCTAGTCCAGCCCTCACTGTATTGGTGATCTAGTTATGGTTGCCCACTTACCAGTACCATCCAAGCCCAAACCCAGGTTTAAAGGACCTTTTGAAATTTTGTCTGTTCCAAACTGCTACCAGGTTATCATCAATTATTTTGGTGAGTCGCGCACATATCGTAACAGGCATGTCCATAGATTTCAGCCTATTAATGAGAATATAGTTATGCTTGCTGACCCCATTCAGAATGACACATTGCCTGCAACTAATAACCAGAATTTAGGATCCACAGAACCTGCCTTACCTGACCTCACTCTACCTGTGACACCCACCCGCAAACAAATAACCCTTCCGGATTTGAACACTTTATCTCATACACCCACCCCCATGTTACAGCCACGCCCACCCCCTATTGTGTACATACCCATCCCTGCTCTATCTACACGCACTGTCTCTGCTCCTTCAATCCTTCCTTCTCAAGTTGGTCATCAACCACTCGCTTTACCTGTTCAGGCCTCACCATCTGTCAGTGTACCTAATGCTTCAGAATCCTCAGGTACTCTACCTACAACTACTATAATAGCCAACATTCCTATTCTCATTACTCCACCTGTCACTTCCGCTCCTCACCCTCCCTCTTCTTTACCTATACCTCTTGTTTCTAATCTTTCCGGTCCCCAATCTTATGCATCTAAACCAAAATCTCCAGTTCCTTCCAGATCTCAATCCCAAATTAAACCAGTGACACGACCTCTTCCATTACTTACCAGGGCCATTCCTCAATCATCTTATAGCTCACGACCTTCTCCAGTAATCCGTCCCAGACATAACATAACAAATAAACCGTCACAATCTTCTAGCTCTGCTTCTTCACCTTCCCCACAATCACATGTTTTTCAACCTTCACTAATTCCTACTCGATCTAACCCTACATGCACAAGATCTGATCGACGTGTGGTGCCCCCTCAATGATGGGTGCCTTCCTTCAAACCAACATACATCCGGCGAGGTTACCCCAAACCTACCTTGCCAGCTCCACTGATAGCCACAACAACTAATGCGAGGTCACCCCTACCTGGTCCAGCCCCACCTACTGTACCTCCAAGCACTCATCACCAGCCATCCCTGTCCGAGTCACTACTCCTCTCCATCCATCAGTGACCAGACCTCCTCCAAGGACACCTCCTCCTGCAGCGACCTCTTCGGCGACTCCATCAGCAATGAAAATAAACAGTGTATCCATTTTTGATGGCATCAAACCAAAGGCTGTAAAAACTCCTAACCAGCTGATACAAATAGCTGCTCACGCTGAAGTACCTCTACAATTAAACCTGGTCATGGACGTCAACAAACCTATGGACGTCCCTACCACATTATGGCTGCTCACTTTACAAAACCTGACACCCCGTCATGAACACAACCACCACCCGATCCTACATTCTTCAAGCGCGAGGTCGCAACTTTTTCCTCGCCGATAGTTGTGAAATGACGGGGTTGCTACAGCCAAATGCAAAATCCAGTTGCAGAATTGCCAGCCTGCAACTGGATCCACAAGATAAACCAACAACATGGAAGCAGAGAAAGGACAAGAAAATACAGGAGCCACCCCTGCCGCCCAGAGCTTCTCATGTTCTATGAGACCAAGCAGCAGTTATGAGCATGGGAAATTGTCACAGCCAACCACAGCCCTGGTTACAAACCACACCAGCCAATCACAAGACAGCACCCCTCCATTCCCGGATCAGCAATATGAGGAAGGCATGTTTAAGCAAGTTAAACACCAGCGACCGGAAGCTTACAGGTACAAATGGACCTGCGCAAGAGTACCAGTTATGACGGTCCTGTAGATGTAATAACATGAAGGAAAGAAGCACAAATAGGCAAGCTATACCCAAATCTGTCTAAGAGTCTGGAGAATGATGTAATCCTTATAAGTAAGATTTCTCCAAGAATAGGTTAAATAAATGCCATGTATGATGTAAATGTGTTACCTAATATATAAGTAAACCTATAAATATTAACCAGCTATGTCTACGTAAGTATTAAACCTCACAACGAATTCACAATACCCCTATTGCCGCGAGACTGTATAAAAGAGAATCAAGAATTATGTCAGATATTACCTCAAAGATTTAGTGGAAATGTATGCAAATATCCACTGCGGTACTGTACTCAGCCTTGAAAAGGGACAGGACAGCTAACCACAGCAGGAGCTTGCACTAAACCTGCCCCCTGCCGGAGAGAGTGTTAGACCTGTGGTGCCCTCTGAAGTCTGGAACCTGAAGTCCTGTTCGAGTGACGCCCTACCCCCCTGAAGTGCTGCTCCACGAACCTACGATCTACGTCGGCCAGACTTTCTCTCTATCTACCCTCCAACATTACCCTAAGTGTCTCTGTATATCTTACGTTGTGTTTATAGTTGTCGAGGTATAGGTTAAAATATGTGAATTGTGTAAGCGTGTGATTATACTTAGATCTGTGCCCAAGATCCTTATTTTGCATATGTTATAATCCTTCTGAAACTGATATTATCTCTTATCTAGATCTGTGTTCAAGATCCTATATTCATCTTGTTTAAATATCCTATAGAACGTCCTATCACATACATTATCTACTCGTGTTATTTAATTTATCTCGCCACGCAATCACAGATTTTCCTAGTATATGTATTCTGTCATGTATGTTACAAGTTGAGGTCGAAGTGTATTTCGTGTTTTGATTCTCCTTCTTAACTCATAATTTATTACCTAAAACCTACGCTCATTTTCATAATTAATTTATCTCAGTATCCTCGTTGTGAAGTTTTATTATTCACTAAGTATATCTACTTTCCAAGCCCCCATTTTTACGTTCAATTACTTAATCGCTTTTGTAATTATTTTATGAACAAATATTACTGTTCATTTGATTACTGATGTAGATAATTCTGATTCTTACTGTCTAGGAATTCTAACATTGCATAGAGTCTATTATCTAATTTTTCCATCATCTCGAATACACCGCTTATTAAGGTGAATTCTTATTAAGACTCTGTTAACTCGTTCAGACATCATGTTTTGAGTATTTCCGCAGTACAACTTCGTCTTGTGCGTCACTTTCATCATAATTAATATTGTGTTAATTATTATTTACGCTATTATCATTATAAGCGCTTCTAGGACATCTGTTAACTAATCTCATTTTGGTTAATTAGACTTTGTCTTTATATACAATTAATAGATATTTCTCTATAGTTGATTCATAATTGTATTACTAATATTACATCTAAATTCCTCGACCGAGTTCGTAATTATTGCATACATTCGATTGAAGTGAATATAAAGTTCAAATCATAAATTACATAATTTGAGCTACGTAGGCTACATAGTAAATTGTGAAAATAATTAAACAATACATTGCCCCCAGTTTCACCATAATATCTCTGAGATTAAGTTCATATTTACACAAACTGGATTTGGATTTCCAACCCCGCAGTAGAACTTATGACCTAACACGCTAGCTGATTAAAGGTCGCATTAACTTGAGAGCGTTTACCTAGCTCAAGTGCGCGCGCCCCACTCATACGTGCCGCTCCCACTGCCTGTGTATTTATTTTACTTCTCAATTCATTCATTTTCTCTTGTATCGTTATTGTACGATTATCCTTATTGTTGTTTTATTCACGAAAGACACTCGACCCGCATCATTATTATTATTAAGGGTTGATGCTATAGGTCACGTGTTTATTTAATTGCATATTTGCTGCTTTGTTTATCACCACCATTGAAGTATAATTGATCTTACTTTGATTTATTCTACTTATATGTATTCGCTTCGTTGCCTTATAATTCTAATAATTATGAAGGTAATGCTACGCCCTGAATTACAGACATATATTCGAGAATTGAATATTGATATGATTATGATACGATATCCTAAATCCAAAGCCAATATGTAAAGATACCATTTCTATGCCTTTGGATAAACTTGTGTATATAATTCACATGCGTGTTGTTACTCAGTTCTGTAGTACCTAGTTGAATACGTATTTATGATATTAAGAACGTGTTCGGGAAGTCCCTGTTGGGATTATTTACGGTCTATAAGTCCAGATCTGGATTTTAGTAAAGACTATATCACAAGCTTTAACTATTATAGCCCGAGAAAACAATATATATATATATATATATATATATATATATATATATATATATATATATATATATTATATATATATATATATATATATATACCGTATATATATATATATATAGATGTATAGATATATATATATATATATATATATATATATATATATATATATACTTATTCTGTATAAACGACATAATTAATATGAGTTGGCTTTAATATAATATAAGAACAAACGCTTACCTTTGACATGGATCTTGGATCTTCACGGGATAGCCGTACCCCGTCGGTGTGTCGATGGGAGAATTTGCGAGTTGACCAATTCTTCATCCAGGCTCTACCCCATCACGTTCTGGCTCAGGCTGTCATCTTCCAGCTCCAACTCCTCCTCCTCCATTTTCACCTCCTCCTGGGGCCGCATCTTTATTTCGATCTGAAATGCGAAGACAGTAAATAACACATACAGCTAATGACATCCACTAAAATACATGATATTTATATTTTTAGACACATAAGATTGCAACAATATAAGAAATAGAATATACCAAATTATACACAACATATAGTGTTATACTGTATATGTTTCTTCATGCCTTCTGGCTGCTGGTGCGTTGAACCTTTTGGGAAACACTTTCCTTAAGGAAGGAAAATGTTTCCCAAATCTACTTATCCCTGTTTGTCATGCGCCTGGCACCAGACCCGCTTGGCATGTTGAGAAGTTTGACAAACCTCGTCCTCATGTTATTATAGAACCGCATGATGGTTTGTGCTGAAAAGGGAACGGGATAGTGCCTTGAAAAACGAATATGTCAACATATATTGATTTTGCTAGGAAAGCATTTTGCAACACACATTAGGAAGGGCAAACAAATATATATCCACCAAAATACAACATAATTACATTTGCAAGTTTGATTTTTGCATACGAGTATTCATAGAACCACGTTGATCACACAACACATAAAGATGATTTGTATTTCATAATTACTAATAGCAACTTACTTGGCACATGCAGTTCCTTAGCTTTTTTGAGCCTTTGGTCAGCTTTGTTCCAAATCGAGGGGTGGTTCATTATCCATTCGGCAAGGTCCCCCTCCATTCATGCCGTGATGATCCCTGATGAATCGTCCTCCGAATCGGAAGAAGTTTTTACCACCTCCGGAGGTGATTTGCTGTGGTCGCTGTCATGGGCACGGTGGATATCTACCACCATGTCGTTCTGGGTGTTGAATAGTTGGACACTGCCGGCCTCCATATTCCTCTCCTGCCCGGCTCCCCCATCCTCAGATATCTGCTCTCCTTCAGTAATTTCCTCCAAGTCCACTGAAGCAACCGGGGAAGTTGGATCACTGGCCTACTTTCTTCTTCACTTTTGCTGACTGCCTTCTTCTTCATCGCCTTCTTCTTCATTTTCGTTCCCTTGGGAGGCATGGCTGCAGAGTGTTGTTGCTTGTATACTAGGTGATTGGAGACTGTAGAATGACCTTTTTAGCCTGTCCCGTGGTACAGTATATATACCCCTCTGACCTGACCTCATCCATGCCAAACGTACGTAGGAGGTGCGGAGCAAGGGTTGATAAACAGGTGCAAAGAAAAAGGGTTGACAGGTCGACTATAATCCTTGTTTTTATCCATCTCGTCGATGGTGCTCTTTGGACTCGGCGAGGTGTTTTGCGAGCATTCGACTACGTCGCACAGCCCCTCACACCCCTCGCGCGGAGTATACCTGTGGCAGGTAAGCGTTCGACGAGTATTCGGTCCCATCGCCGAGGCACACGCCGATGATTATTGTGCATCGGCGAGCCATCGTGCGAAGTTTCTCAAAATTGCAATACTTTTTTTCGTGCGACACCCTCGCCGATGACAAAGGGGAACTGCGATGGCCTCGCCCTTGCGTCGGAGAATATTTGCCGATGATGATTGCGAGTGTTCGCACAGGTCGTCACTCCTCGTCCCAAATTTTTAACAATCCGAAAACTTGCAAGTTAAACGATCAGCCTCCGAGCATTCAAAATCTTTTTCCGACATGTTCCGAATGTGCCCATTCGTCGGTATCGGCGATGAAAATCGTTCAAAATCGCACCAGTGGGAAAGGGGCATGACAGTAACGAAGAGGTAGATGCATCTAGAATAAGTATGACGATGAAATTTAGCTGCACACATTCTTATTACATTAAGGTGGGTTACCTACTTTTGTTCTCTCTCTCTGGATTGTATCCATTCGGACCCATTCAGCCTACTGTTTTCAGACGCTTATCCTCATCCAAGTGTCGATTTATACCTGGCGAGCAATAGCGAGCCACCATATATTGGATAATGTGTTAGACAGCTGCCAAAATTTTTAAATTTTTAGATAGAAAAATTTCTCCGACGAAGCCGTATTTCTCCCTAAAATGTCGGCTCGCTATTGCTCGCCAGGAAATAAGTCGACAACTGGATGGGGATAAATGTCTTATAACAGTAGGCTGAATGGGACCGAATGGATACAACCAAGAAAGAGAAACAAAGCAGGTCACTCCCCTTAAATCCCGAAAGAGTGAATCTACGCTTCCACATAAAGTTCATAAAAGGATGAAGGATATGACAGGTATTTAGTAGAACCTGTTTATCTATTTGATTAACCCTTTCTGTACCTGCGACGTCTTTATACTTTCTTCTAGCTATTATTAGACAGTTTTATTCAGTTTAAAAAGGGCCTCCAACAAATAACAGCCTTTGAACTATCTAAATTAACCCTTTATACTACCACAGATCCTTCTTAAACTGCTCAAAATCATCTGAATATTGCTAGAATAAAATGAAAAAGACGTCGCGGTACAGAAGTGGTTAAGGGGAGATAGGTCGCTTTCCTAGACCTCCTTCTCCCTCGTGTTTAGCCCCAGTAGTTTTCAGAATTGTATATGTTTGCCCCATTAATTTGTCGATTTTATGACTTTTCGCTTCATTTCTTTGTCAATATTAAGAATTTTCGTGCTATTTAGATGCCGATTTTTTTTCCTGGCGAACGATAGTGAGCCTATAATTTTGGAAGAACCGGCCTTTGGTCGGGACATTTTCTACCGAAAAAATTTACAATTTATTTTGAAGGGGGTCTAGGGGGTGCTTTTTTAAGCTTGATGGAGGTCTAGCGAGAAAACTAAAAACTAAATGAATATATAAATTAACCCCTTCAGACTGAAATAGTTAACTTACTGACGAGGAGGCGGACCGCACGGTATTATCACCACAACAGTCAAAATCTCACTGAGGGACCGTTAGAAGTCGGAGGAACTTGGGGTTGCCACCATACGACAGATTCTGATCTAACTTACCTAACTTACTGAGGCCTAAATGACGCTAGAGCGTCATATAACTTATTAAAGAGATATTAAGATAGGTTCATATGACGCACTAGCGGTAGCGAAAGGGTTAAGACGTTCGTTCCGTTAGTTTGGCGAGTTTGAGACCTTTCGCCTCATTTTTGTTATCAATATTATGACTTTTCGTGTCCATTTCTTCGTGGTGCAACGCATAAGTGTGTTGATTTTCGGTGTGAGATCCTAGGTTCGAATCCCCGGACTGCCACATGTGTTTGTTAATTTCATTAATCGAGTTTAGGAGTAAAGTTGGTTGGTGGAGATAACATAATAATTAGGTGTCGAGTTTTTTCCTGGTGAGCGATAGCGAGCCTCTTATTTTAGAAGGAACCAGCCTTCGGCCGAGGCATTTTTCTACCGAAAAATGTACATATTTATCTTGAAAGAGGGTCTAAGGGGTGTTTTTCTAAGCTTGATGGGGGTCTAGCGAGGAAACTCAAACATATATAAACAAATAAATATATAGACCAAAAGTCAAGCATTACCCCTTAAAGAAGAAAGATGTAAATAGAGAGGAAGTGGACTAGAGAAAGTGAATACTAATGAGGCTGACTGCTAAGTGGCCTTTAATTACTGCTTGGTAATGAGGGGAGGAGGGGAGAGGAGAGAGGAGGGAGGATAAGAGAGAGAGAGAGAGAGAGGTGAGAGAGCGAGAGAGAGAGAGAGATACACAGATACTCAGACCACACAGACCTTGCGGTCCCAACTAGGTGGTCTGGCCTTAATACTACTAGACAGGGACAGTTTATAGTGGAAAAATAGGACAGTAAAGTAGAAGGCTCTCTCCCCACCCTCCGCTCCCTCCGGCTAAAATTCTGTACCGGAAAATAGGATGAGGTGTAACCTTTTGGGTCAGGAAATGCCCACAAGGAAAGTGGGCAAAGAGAAAGAGAGAGAGAGAGACAGAATTAGAGAGAGAGAGAGAGAGAGAGAGAGAGAGAGAGAGAGAGGAGAGAGAGAGAGAGGGGGGAGACGAGATGGATTATGGAGGGGAAAGATTAGAGGGAGAGGGAAGAGGGGGGGCGGGGGGGGGGGGGGGGAAGGGAGGGTAGGAGAGGAAGAGAAGTAAAAAAATAAAGGAGGGGTGGGGCAGGAATAGGGGGAGGGGGAAGAGAGGAGTAGGCATAACAATAGGATGAGGGGAGGGGGCAGAGGAGGAAGATGGAGAGAATTAGGGGAAAAGCAAGAGGAGGAGACAAGAAATAGGAGACAAGAAATAGGTGACAAGAAATAGGGAGAAGGAAATAGGAAACACGAAATACGAGACACGAAATAGGAGGCAAGAAATAGGAAACAAGAAATAGGAGACAATAAATAGGAGACAAGAAATAGGAGACAAGAAATAGGAGACAAGACATAGGTGAGGAAGAGAGAGGATAAGGAGAATGAGGAAGTAAATAAAGGAGGAAAGGGTAGGTTATGGAATTATGTGGGAAAGCTAGACAAAATAATATGAAGATGGGATAAACGAAGAAAACGAGAAAAGGGGAGAGACATATTATGGGAAAGAGAGGAGGAAAAAGAGAAGGTGTAAGGCAGATAAAGGAAGAACTGAATATCACAAAGAATTACAAAGGAAGTCAAACAACAATAGCTCTACTGGCTATTACTAAGTTCCTTGTTGCAGGGTAAGGATCGGTTAAAGAAGGCCAACCACAGAAAGAAAATGGAGACGAGGACCATCTTGTTTATTAATATATATATATATATATATATATATATATGGGAGGTGTGGTGGAGTGGTCTTGCCACTGGACTGGTAATCCAATGGACCAGGGTTCGAATCCCAATATATCAATGGGAAAATATTATTGGGATGGAATTTGTGCTGTACCTAGTATCAGTGCATTACCACAGCACACCGAAATGCCCCAAAAATACCCTCATTGTTCCCTGATTAAAATAGCAGTGTATGAATATTCCCATATTCAAAAATATGCTACAGGAGGGCAATGCCTAGTGAGTTAATTGCTCAATAGGTTGCGTTCTGAGAGTGAGGGTCCGAGTGTGGGGGATGAGACTGTGAAGTGCAGAGGCGAGGCGGCCTCAGAGGTGGGATTGCTTCGAGACGCGGTGCTTCGCATGACTCACTCCCAAGACTGGAACAAGACCTCACGGGCCTCACCGTGTTCAGCGGTAGAGTGTAAAGGCTATAAGCCTATGCCCGAGAGGGAGTAGTTGGAATATTAAAAAACAAATAAAAAACAAAACAAAATATATATATATATATATATATATATATATATATATATATATATATATATATATATATATATATATTTATATATATATATATATATATATATATATATATATCCCCAGGACTCAAAACGAATAGGTACAAGCACGAGGATGAAGGGAGTTCAAACCCCAATTAACAAGACTGATACGCTTAATAAGGGTGTAATAATTTATTTTGTATAACATTTCCAATACTCTCTATAGGATTTTGCAGTACAAAAATAAACAAACTATAACTTAAATGTGTTATGTAGTGAGCACGAATGTATAGAAGCTCTCTAAAAATAAGTGCCAATTAACGAGCCTAAATTATGTCCCAATGCTGTTCCAGTTAAACTTTCTAATTTATAACTGAGTTGGTGGTGTAATGGTTAAGGTGTCTAAAAATCTGTGTGTGATAACCCAGGTTCGAATCCCGGTGGATCACATCAATGCTTTAATTAATTTCATTGGAGGTGTTTGTTGGTGTGTTGAAATTAATAAAACCAGGAGTCCAGTGTTGAGGACTCCTGGGAACCTAGATCGGGACGAAACTGTTGTGTTAATAAGCTCTCGGCTATCAGGCGGGAACTGTCATAAGAAGATGTGTACAATATGCTAAAATAATTTGTGCGTATTGGGTGAATTGAAGCTTCAGAATGGTCTCGCATAGCAGAGAATGAAGGTTTGGACAACGGAAAATCCGTTCTAAAAGACCTTCCTCGATGCTCCGCGATCCTGGCGGTGAGATGGCGTTTGGTTTGACCAATGTAAGAGGAATTACATCCACTACACTTAAACTGATACACCACTGACGATCGCAAAACATCGGGGATTTGGTCTTTAAATTTGAAGCAATTACCTAACGAAGTATGGGATTTGAACACAACTCTCAACTGTATCTGTGGATAGCATTCTCGAAAATAATTGGTGACACGGTTCCGTATTGATTTTTTGTTTTGTCCAATAAAGGGGATAGAAAAATAGATTACTGCTTTCTGAACTGTCGGTAGTCTTAAGGGAGGTGAACGCAATATACTGATTTGTTGGCCAATGTAAGTGTTGATAAAGTTAAGGGGGAAACCATTAAGATTTAAGGTATTTCGTAGGTGTTCGAGTTCAATATGCAAAGCAATATACGATGAACAAATGTGATAGGCCCTTGTGACTAAGGTGATTACAAGGTTTCTTTTAAATTGAATAGGGATATTTGAAGTACATTTCGTAGTGAAACCTGTGAATGTGGGTTTTCTGTAGACCGAGGTAATAAAAGAATTGTTATTCTTCTCAATAAGGACAAGTTGACGATATGCAACACAATCTAGATAAGTTGTCATGTTGGGCCCAAACTTGGCAAATGAGTTTCAATGCGGATAAATGTAAAGTGTGTGACGTTAATCACTCCGTTAGAACCGCATGGCTTGTCCTACAGTGACTCGCTAGGATCGCCAGGGCAGTGGATGTGGCTACGTGTGATGTATTATTGTGTGCTTTATTTCAAATGAAAGCTTGTGTCATGGGCAGTCCAGAAAGACTCTTTGTTTTCGCCCATGTCAAGGCTTTATATATTTAATTGTAAAGTATATGTTTTATCCTTAACTAGTAATGATAAGATCAGAGAGAGAGAGAGAGTAGAACAGAGTGAGAGGGGGCGCGTAGTGTTTTTGCCCCGCTCGATGATGTCCCAGCTGGCTGGCCTCGTGGGGATTGGTTGAGGGAGTTCTTTACCATGCTTGGTGACGTAATGTTTTGCTAGCTACTTTGGTAGTGGTTAGAGGACTTGTTACCGCTTTTTTCCCACGCGGCTCGAGCTAGTGCGAGTATATAAACAGCTCCCTCGCCACTTTCTCCCTCAGATCTGGTTTCTAGAACGCATCTATCTTATCCCTTGCTACCTGTCCCCCGCTCTGACCTGAGAATCTTTTCCTCTGCCTATCCCTCTCATTTTCCATATCTTTCACCACCTTTTATTAATACCATATCCCCTCTGGTTAACTCTGCAAAATCAGCTTCATGCTGGCCAGTTGTATTGTGCGTTAAGGTCTGATATAACCCATGTATGTTAGTTGTTAAGATAAGTTGATCACGAAGCATTGGTTGGCATTCATATTGTTTTGTACCGCTTCCTATAATTATTAGTGTTCTGCTGGATTAGATAATGCTAGACTAGGGGTCTGATATTATAAGGTATTGTTTCCTATGAGTGCTGGCTTTAGGTAAAAGCTGCACGACATACCTGAGAACTGGAGTTGATTGAGTAAATTCTAGTCTGTGTGCCATTGAGAGTAGAGCATGCACGAATGAGGGCTTTTTGCCTATACCATTCTGCACTGTTCTAAGCTCGTTGTTTGTCTTTGAGGTACGCCAGGAGAACGCTTAATACTTCGGTATTAAGGTTTCTCAAGAGAGCTACCCTTCCCTATAACGTAATATTTGACGCACAGACTTGAGATTTGCACTAGGCTATGCGGCATGCCATGCGCACCAGTATCTCGTATCATTGACTCTAGCTAGACTTTATCAGTCACAGTAGACATTAAGTATATTAACCTAATTACTCTGTTTATGCATACCCATTTATGAATACACAAGCATTTCGCAGCCTAGTTTGATGTATGGAGACACAAATGACTTAGGCTCTTTTTGTTGATAGGAATACTGCATTGCCGTGGCGATTATTATTGTTGTAGCGTTTAGGATATTCTTGGCCCCGACAGCATTATATATCCTGCCTTTTTGTGTGCATAGCCTGCACGAGCATTGTTCCGCTGCCTGCCTTTTTGGGTTCCATTTCCGATACGAGCATCTTTATAGCATCTAACATTTAAAGAAGATTCCTTGTTGGTGTTGAAGGACTTTAGTGCACTTTCTTTCATGCAGGAGTGCCTGACATTTATTGATTAAAGTAACGTAAGCTGTAACTTCTCTTACCACCTTACTTTGCATACCATAACCAAGCACCTTCGGTTATAGGTAGTAATAGGCTGTTTTCACATAACATTAAGCCTAGAGTAGACGCACATTTATTGAGAGTTTGATAGCCTATTATTGCATATAGAACTCGGAGAGTATTTGTGTTCTTTGTTCACTGGGAATATACATCAGAGGTTGGATCTAGCGCTTTCCGTTGTAGCATTTATGCCATTACTAGTCCAATGAATAAGAGCCCTGATATATTTAAACCTCAGTCGTAACAAATGGCAACCTTACCTAGGATTTGGTGAACCTACATTTATTAGCAGGGAACATTTGTTGTTTTGGGGAATATTTTGCGGGGATCAGCAAGAATATTTTTGTTTTGCAACATAGTATAGCCCTTGAGTATTTCCGAGATTTTGTGTGTGTATATTGAGGTATAAGAGTTTGGGGTGCTTCTTTTCTGAATATTGAGGTGGGAAATTTTTGTGAGCATCATGTCTTATACCGGATCAGAGGAGAATGGAGACACAGTACGTAATGTCGAAACTGAGGAACAGTAGTATGGTGAAATGGTTAATCAGGGTTGGTTGCCCATGGGGGGACCACCGGTAATTTTAAACCGTAACCGTGCTCCTGATCAGTCTGTCTCGCACTTATTGAAACTGGTTCCGGTGTTTGTTGAGAGTGGGGTAACAGAATTTTTCGCACGCTTTGAGAAGAAGTGCCAGGAACACCAGTGGCCAGAGAATAAATGGGCAGCACTTGTATCCTCTAGATTAAGTGGCAAGAGTCTTAAAGCCTACGATGCGTTACCTTGGGAGCCATGTATTGTGTGTGAGGATCTCAAGGAGGCTGTCCAGAGGGCTTACGAACTGCAACCAGAAACGTACCGTTTGAAGTTCCGGAGTGTAACTAAGGGAAGAGATAGCACCTTTTTGGAACACGCCCGGGACTTGTCCGATGCTATGGGGAACTGGCTCCGATCTGAGAAGGTCACAACATTTGATGAAATTAAGCAGTTAATGATGTTGGAGCAGTTCTTTAAGAGCATGGGCGGTGATCTAACTTTGAACTTGAAGGAGAAAAACCCAAGAACTCTAGTCGAAGCAGCAGAAATGGCTGATCGATGGCTGTCGTTGATTCGGGGTTGCGGGTCCTCACAGAAGTACGATGCAAGTGCTAGGAACCGTTATCCTCCCCCTCCCCGTAGCAACGACACATTTAAACAGAAGAGCCATGAAACTAAAACTGAATCCAAACCTTACACCACACCGTATGTGAAAAGTCAGGGGCCTTTTACATCACAGTATAAGCCGAAACCGAAATTTATGTGTTTTAGTTGCCACCAGGAGGGTCATAAGGCAAATGAGTGCCCTAGTCGACCTCCTCCGGCAGCCGTGTCTTTTGCTCACGGCATTGGAGTGTTCAAGAGGACATCAGAGTTTGTTAGAGGCATTTCTTCCGAGGTAAATACACTGCCAGTGCAGAAGGATCCGGAAGGCTTATTCCCTGTCCGTGATGCCTTTAGTGACCACAGGGGACTCGGTTGTGTGGAGTGGGGGGGTAGAAGACATGAGGTGAGAATTTTCCGTGACACTGGGGCATCGCAAACACTGTTGAGAAATTTCACTGGTAAACCTGTCAATACGGCGCGGGTGGTTGTGGTTCAGGGAGTTAATGCGACAAGGTAATACCCGCTTGTAAGAATGAAGGTGGAAGTTGATGGTGTGACTCGGGACCTGGATGTAGGAATTGTGGAGAAGTTACCTGTTGGGGGCATCGACCCCCTTCTCGGCAACGACTTTGCGGGACCTACTTCTGAGGCTCCACCCTTGGTCGTTGCCGAGAAGCCGGCCGACGTGAGTAGGGAGGAGCAGGAGTGGGTTGAGAAGTGTCCGGGGCAGCCTATGGCGTGTGTTGTCACCGGAGATCCTGCATCCAGGGAGTCACATTCTGGTCAACAGTCTTTAGATCAGCGGAGGAAGGGTACCGAGAAGGGGTTGAAAGTTGATGCGGTTGAGAGTTTAGTATCAACGGACCTTCTCGGGGACTCATTATTAGGACCACATTTCGAGACTGGAGAAGACCCAGTAACTGTTTCTGAAGAGGCAGAGGATGGGCTTAAAAAGACGAAAGAGTTGAAGGAGGACAGTGATGCACAGTCGGGAGATGTAGCAACAAGGTACACTGACGCGTACCCTATGAGAAATGAGTCGGCGAAGACGGTGGTCCGAAGCTTGCTAGTGTATTTTTCCCGGTATGGTTACCCGCAGGGGATTCAGTCAGTCCTGGGACCCAACTTCACTTCTAGCCTCTTTGTTCAAGCAATGCCGCAGCATGGGATTGTTGGGGTTGTGTCATCTGCGTATCATCTGGAGAGCCAGGGTGTGTTAGAGCGATGGCACTCAGCCTTGAAATCTGTGCTTCGTTGTTGTTGCTTTGAGAGTGGGAAGGATTGGGATCTTGGCCTGCCATGTGTTTTGTTTGCTGTGTGGGAGGTACCTGGGGAGGGTTTGGGATTCAGCCCTAATGAGCTCGTCTTTGGACACCGTGTCAGAGGGCCTCTCCATTTGGTTGAAGAAGTATGGGAGGGTGCAGAAAAACCTTGTTCTATGCTTAAGTGTGTCCTCAACAGTCGAGAACGGATGTTGCGCAGTCTGGAGTTGGCTGGCCGTAAATTGACTAGCTCTCAGGCCCTCAGGAAGGACAGGTACGACCTCAAGGTTGAACTCAGGGAGTTTCACGTGGGTCAGGTGGTGTTGATTCTACTGCCCCTTGTAGGTCACCCCTTATCCGCGAAGTACGCTGGTCCTTATAGGGTGGTGGAGGAGCTATCAGACCTGGATTACTTGGTAGCCACTCCAGACAGGCGGAAGCGCAATCAGTTATATCATGTTAATCTCGTGAAGGAGTATGGGAGGCACCCCCCTGAGCCTCTCACTGTGCCTGTGATGACGTTTAGCAGTCAAGGTGGAGAAGGAGAACGGGACAGTCAAGCTCAGGTGGAGGATAACTGGAAGGATAAGAAGTTCAAATGGGCGCCTGAGTGTGAGAAGGTGTTTAGAGAAGTAAAACACCTGTTGTGCACTCACCCGATCCTCAGGGCCCCTGACTTTAGCCTACCTTTCCAACTAGCAACGGAGGCTAGTGGTGTGGGGGCTGGTGCCGTCCTTGTGGAAAAGGACGATGATGGGCTGGAGCAGCCTGTTATTTTCTGCTCGGAGAAGTACAATTCGGCCCAGGGGAGCTGCTCTGTTGTCGAGGAGGAGCTGCTGGCGGTTGTGCTTGCGCTGGGGCATTTCGAGGTCTATGTTCCAGCCTATGGTCCGGTCGTTGTAGTTTACCCAGATCATCACCCTCTCAAGTTCTTGGACCAGTTTCACAATCGGAATATGAGGCTGACCAGGTGGTCACTAAGGTTATTGGTATATAACCTGGACATACGCCATATTGCCGGTTGTGACAACGTGGTTGCAGATTGTCTTTCAAGGGTATATGATCCTGGGTAGATTGACACACGGGTAGCCTCCTGCTTTAGTTTGAATAGTATTTTGCGCTTGGTGCTTGTTGGCTTGCGGTTGTAGCCCAGCGTATTGGGTCGTAAAGCAGGAGTTGAGCGTTTGGTATTGAAGAAAAAAATAGGCTTGCCCCTATAGTGCAGCCGAAATAAACAAATTGAAAACTTAAAAAAAAAAAAAATAAAAACTCTTTCTTTGATAGTTGAATTTGTTCAGTATGTTATAGCAGTAATTCTGAGTTGCACTTCTCTCAGAATGCTGTGCTAGAGAAGCTGGCTCTTGAGGAGCATAACTACATATAATTTAACCTATGGTGGTGGGGAGGGTTATAATTTTGAAAAATGTTTTGTTGAAGAACTGTGCCAGATATTTTACTGCCACTGGGTGATGGGAAGTGGAGATATAGTATGGGTTCTAACCATCAGAGTTTTTGTGAAAAATCTTGGGGGGGGGGGGGGGGTGACGTTAACCACTCCGTTAGAACCGCATGGCTTGTCCTACAGTGACTCGCTAGGATCGCCAGGGCAGTGGATGTGGCTACAGGTGATGTATTATTGTGTGCTTTATTTCATATGAAAGCTTGTGTCATGGGCAGTCCATAAAGACTCTTTGTTTTCGCCCATGTCAAGGCTTTATATATTTAATTGTAAAGTATATGTTTTATCCTTAACTAGTAATGATAAGATCAGAGAGAGAGAGAGAGTAGAACAGAGTGAGAGGGGGCGCGTAGTGTTTTTGCCCCGCTCGATGACGTCCCAGCTGGCTGGCCTCGTGGGGATTGGTTGAGGGAGTTCTTTACCATGCTTGGTGACGTAATGTTTTGCTAGCTACTTTGGTAGTGGTTAGAGGACTTGTTACCGCTTTTTTCCCACGCGGCTCGAGCTAGTGCGGGTATATAAACAGCTCCCTCGCCACTTTCTCCCTCAGATCTGGTTTCTAGAACGCATCTATCTTATCCCTTGCTACCTTTCCCCCGCTCTGACCTGAGAATCTTTTCCTCTGCCTATCCCTCTCATTTTCCATATCTTTCACCACCTTTTATTAATACCATATCCCCTCTGGTTAACTTTGCAAAATCAGCTTCATGCTGGCCAGTTGTATTGTGAGTTATGGTCTGATATAACCCCTGTATGTTAGTTGTTAAGATTAGTTGATCACGAAGCATTGGTTGGCATTCATATTGTTTAGTACCGCTTCCTATAATTATTAGTGTTCTGCTGGATTAGATAATGCTAGACTAGGGGTCTGATATTATAAGGTATTGTTTCCTATGAGTGCTGGCTTTAGGTAAAAGCTGCACGACATACCTGGGAACTGGAGTTGATTGAGTAAATTCTAGTCTGTGTGCCATTGAGAGTAGAGCATGCACGAATGAGAGATTTTTGCCTATACCATTCTGCACTGTTCTAAGCTCGTTGTTTGTCTTTGAGGTACGCCAGGAGAACGCTTAATACTTCGGTATTAAGGTTTCTCAAGAGACCTACCCTTCCCTATAACGTAATATTTGACGCACAGACTTGAGATTTGCACTAGGCTATGCGGCATGCCATGCGCACCAGTATCTCGTATCATTGACTCTAGCTAGACTTTATCAGTCACAGTAGACATTAAGTATATTAACCTAATTACTCTTTTTATGCATACCCATTTATGATTACACAAGCATTTCGCAGCCTAGTTTGATGTATGGAGATACAAACGACTTAGGCTCTTTTTGTTGATAGGAATACTGCATTGTCGTGGCGATTATTATTGTTGTAGCGTTTAGGATATTCTTGGCCCCGACAGCATTATATATCCTGCCTTTTTGTGTGCATAGCCTGCACGAGCATTGTTCCGCTGCCTGCCTTTTTGGGTTCCATTTCCGATACGAGCATCTTTATAGCATCTAACATTTAAAGAAGATTCCTTGTTGGTGTTGAAGGACTTTAGTGCACTTTCTTTCATGCAGGAGTGCCTGACATTTATTGATTAAAGTAACGTAAGCTGTAACTTCTCTTACCACCTTACTTTGCATACCATAACCAAGCACCTTCGGTTATAGGTAGTAATAGGCTGTTTTCACATAACATTAAGCCTAGAGTAGACGCACATTTATTGAGAGTTTGATAGCCTATTATTGCATATAGAACTCGGAGAGTATTTGTGTTCTTTGTTCACTGGGAATATACATCAGAGGTTGGATCTAGCGCTTTCCGTTGTAGCATTTATGCCATTACTAGTCCAATGAATAAGAGCCCTGATATATTTAAACCTCAGTCGTAACAAGTGCTAAATATCGGATACCAAAATGAGAAAGCAAACTATTCGATGAATGGCACTCAGCTTAAGAATGTAGACAGAGAAACCGATATGGGAGTGACAATATCGAGTAACCTAAAAGCGAGTCAACAGTGTTCAGAAGTTGTTAAGAAGACAAACAAAACAATTGGCTTTATAGCAGGTCATTTGAGCATAAATCCAAAGAAGTTATCTTAACTCTTTACAATTCCTTAGTCCGCCCTCTACTGGAATACTGCGTTCAATCCTGGTGCCCTTATTACCAAAAAGATAATAATAAACAAGCTAGAACGAGTTCAACGTAAAGTTACCAAAATGATACCTAGCCTAATAAACAAACCTTACGAGGAGCGTCATAGAGAATGAAATCTATGTCCTTTAACCCAGCGCAGATTAAGAGGCGACTTAATTCAAGTGTTCAAAATCATCAAAGGCATCGACTATATGAACTGTAGTAAGTACTTCACTATCGACCAATCTAATTACACGCGGGGAAACGGTTTCACAATTATTGGTAAATCTTTTAACACACGCGAATCTAAGAATTTCTTCTTCAATCGAGTTGTCAACTTGTGGAATGGGATTCCCCGAAACGTTATAGACTGCAGCACCGTTGATTCTTTTAAACTTCGCCCAGACAAATATCTTGCATCAAACCCGCGACCTACTGCGTTTGTAAATGAATAACTATATATGATCCCCCCCTCAGTTACTAACCCCTCTGTCCCCTACTAACTTCCTATTCCTGCCATGGACATTAGTTCTAGGGCAGTAGTTCCCTTTCCAATGTTCCCTTACCCACTCTAAACCACTGTTTGGACACTAGATCCTCAGTGTTTTGAAGGACAAGCAGCCCAGAAGGGTCACTAGACCTGTTGTTACTTGATTTCCTTTGTGCTCCTTTGTACTCCTTTGTACTCCTTTATGCTTAGATATAATTATGTATTTTGAGATTATAAGACATTCGCTCTGTTAGTTTGATGATCTTAATACTTTTCGCCCCATTTCTTTGTCAATATTAAGACCTTTCGTGCAATTCAGGTGTGGATATTTTCTTGGCTTGTTGGAGGTCTAAGGAGGAAACTAAAACAATAATATAAAGATAGCTAAATATTCAAATAAATCAGCCCATCCCCCCTCCGTAGGCTGGTAATGTGAGGTAGGAGGTAGAGCTTCCATTATTAGGTTATTGAAATTACCGCCAGAGGGACGAGGAGGTGGACTGTATTTAATATCTTGATGACGGAATAGGATCTGGTTACGGGCGGAGAGAGAGAGAGAGAGAGACAGAGAGAGAGAGAGAGAATTAGTTAGTTAATGAGTAGGTGAATGAGTGAGTGAGTGAATGAGTGAGGTAGTTATTTAATTAGAGAGAATGTTCCAATGACTAATCTTCCACCTACTGTACAACCTGCAATCTTAAGGGGGAGGTAGTCGTATTTTCTGGTCTTCCTTCTCCTTCATGTTTAGCATATTAGTTTTGACATTTTAAGACGTATTTTCCGTTAGTTTGGTGATTTTGAGACCTTTCGCTCCATTTATTTGTCAATATTAATACCTTTCGTGCCATTTAGGTGTCAATGTTTTCCTGGCGAGCGATAGCGAGCCTGTAATTTTAGAAGTAACCGGCCTTCGGCCATGACATTGTTCTACCGAAAAATGTACAAAATTATCTTGAAAGGGGGTCTAGGGTTTTTTTTTGTAAAGCTTGATGAAGGTCTACCGTGGAAACTCAAAAATAGAATAATCGATATATTTAAAGACCCCAAAACAAGCACTACCCCCTTAATGGGTTTATCCCATTGTGTCACTTTATATATAACTCTTTATTTAATTGTGTGTGCCTGTTTCACTCTCATTCTCTTTCTCTTACACGCGCACACACACACACACACACACACACGCACGAGCGCGCGTTCTCTCTCTCTCTCTCTCTCTCTCTCTCTCTCTCTCTCTCCCGTATTTTAGGGGGTAGCGTCCCTACGTATCCGAGCTACATCTGCTCCGACCATTCCTATAGGCCTAGTTATAGAAGTTTCATGTTTCCATTAAGTATCGATAAATTAGCTGCTAAGGGATTCAATTTTTTTCAGCTGAAATGGAACAGAGTATAGTCCCTGTGACCGTTCTGTGATGCACCTGGCTGGAATGCTCTTAGGTGAGAGAGCTTTACTGCCATATAGGTTGCCAGACCAACTAAAATACCGGGGTTTGTCTACTGCAATAGGTTTGACATCCCTGGTCACTTAATATGAGAGTCTGGCTGTTTGAAGGTGTTTATGGGGGATGACCTGTTTTTTTCTAGTTCTTAGCTGTAGCCATTCGGCCCCATTCAACCTACGGTTTTAAGACATTTATCCCCATCCAGGTGTCGATTTTTTCTTGGCGAGCGATAGCAAGCCAGCATTTTATGGACGTATCTGGCTTCGCCGGAGACATTTTTCTATCGAAAAATGTACACAGTTTGCCAGGTGTCTAACACATTATTCAAAATATGGTGGCTAGCTATTGCTCCCCAGGTATAAATATGGTGGCTAGCTATTGCTCCCCAGGTATAAATATGGTGGCTAGCTATTGCTCCCCAGGTATAAATATGGTGGCTAGCTATTGCTCCCCAGGTAAATATGGTGGCTAGCTATTGCTCCCCAGGTATAAATATGTGGCTAGCTATTGCTCCCCAGGTATAAATATGGTGGCTAGCTATTGCTCCCCAGGTATAAATATGGTGGCTAGCTATTGCTCCCCAGGTATAAATATGTGGCTAGCTATTGCTCCCCAGGTATAAATATGGTGGCTAGCTATTGCTCCCCAGGTATAAATATGGTGGCTAGCTATTGCTCCCCAGGTATAAATATGGTGGCTAGCTATTGCTCCCAGGTATAAATATGGTGGCTAGCTATTGCTCCCCAGGTATAAATATGGTGGCTAGCTATTGCTCCCCAGGTATAAATATGGTGGCTAGCTATTGCTCCCCAGGTATAATATGGTGGCTAGCTATTGCTCCCCAGGTATAAATATGGTGGCTAGCTATTGCTCCCCAGGTATAAATATGGTGGCTAGCTATTGCTCCCCAGGTATAAATATGGTGGCTAGCTATTGCTCCCCAGGTATAAATATGGTGGCTAGCTATTGCTCCCCAGGTATAAATATGGTGGCTAGCTATTGCTCCCCAGGTATAAATATGGTGGCTAGCTATTGCTCCCCAGGTATAAATATGGTGGCTAGCTATTGCTCCCCAGGTATAAATATGGTGGCTAGCTATTGCTCCCCAGGTATAAATCGACACCTAGATAGGGATTAACGTCTTCAAACAGTAGGCTGAATGGGACCGAATGGATACAACCCAGAGAGAGATAACAAAAGCAGGTCACCTCCCTTAATAGTACTTAGTAATGATTCAGGATATTGCTGTCACACCTTTTGGGAAATCAGTGTCTTTATGACCCAAGTTCTTCTCAGTTGGGAGCTGTGGCACATTGGGACTGTCTCACCTCGGAGAGACCTTTGGTTTAGGGTGACAGGCATAAAGAAGTAAGAATATAGAACACCTTGATGTAGAGATACATAGTAAAAGATATTAATGTGCTGATGACACCAATTTTGCTGCCACAGTGAATGATTTTCATGCAAGTTTTAGGTTAGAAAATTACCTAAATACAGTAGTTGCATGGACAGAGAAGTGGCAAATGAAATTCAACTTTGAGAAGTGCAAGGTTCTCCACATAGGAAGGGAAAATAGTGATTTAAGTTATGATAAGGAAGGAAATTGGTTAAAGTCAGTTGAAGAAGAAAAGGACTTGGGTGTAGAAATAGATAGTTCTATGAAGTTCTCAAAGCAATGTTTGGAAGCCAGAAATAAAGCAAACCGTATACCTGGCTTCATTAATGGGAATGTTAGTTACAAGAGTAAGGAAGTCATTCTTAAACTGTAAAATTCGTACGTTAGGCCCCACTTAGAGTATTCTATTCAGGCATGATCACCTCACTATAGAAAAAAATATCAGTCTCTTTAAAGTTGTACATCGAAGAACAACCAAACTTGTTCCTTCCTTGAGACAACTTGAATATATGGATAGACTGAAGGACTTCAAGGTATAATCATATGAAAGACATTTTTCATGAGGAGACATGATGCAGCTATTTAAAATATTCTCTGGTATAGATAGTTCAAATGTTGACAAGCCTTTATAGTTAGAGGAAAGCAATCGGACAGGGGGCCATAATAGGAAAATCAGGAAACAAAAACTGTATGGTAAACTTACGTAAGTACTTTTTCAGTCACAGGGTTGTAGATTTCTGGAACTCGTTGCCAGAGAAGATAGTTAAGGGGAGATGGGTAGTTTTTCTGGTCCCACTTCTTCCTCATGTTTAGCCCCATTAGTTTTAAGATTTTAAGACGTTCGGTCCATTAGTTTGGCGATTTTAAGATCTTTCGCCCCATTACTTTGTCACTATTAAGACTTTTCGTGTAATTTAGGTGTCGATTCTTTCCTGGCGAGCGATAGCTAGCCTGTAGTCTAAGAGGAACTGGCCTTCGGCTGGGACATTTTTCTATTGAAAAATGTACAAATTGGGGGGTGTTATATTTAAACTTGATGGAGGTCTAGGGAGGAAACTAAAATAATAATAAAAACATGAAAACAATGAACAAATAATTCAGCCCATTCCCCTTAATAGCACCTGTATGAATGTGTTTTAAAAGAGACTGGATGATAACATGGATGCACAGGCCTTGTATGTACAGTCATTTCATTCTCGCTAAGCACTTGGCTTTTTGGTCCGCCACTTGGCTACCCGGACCTGGTGTGTAGCTTACATTTACGAACAAGAATACTAGAATATAGAGGATATGTCAAACCGGAGCAATTGTGTTTGAAGACTTGAATAATTATTAATATGCAAAGGAATAAAAGAAAATTAATATGAAAAAGCATTGCTTTGGCCATTTTTCACTTCCTAAGACATATTTTGAACTGGAAGCCTAAATAATATCTTCACATATACAATAATATAGACTATAAATAAAGTAGGTGTGCAGTTTTCGCATTACACAAAAATAAATACATTAGCAACTCTGCGACCTAGAATTCTGCAAGTAGTATTGAATATCTTAGGTAAAATCGGTATATATAAATATATATATACCGTATATATATATATATATATATAAATATATATATATATATATATATATATATATATATATATATATATATATATATATATATATACTATATATATACTAAATGTGTTTATACTCACAGCCGGACTTCAACCACTGACAGTCAGAACAAGTGCCCATACTTTAATCCACTATACCACAGTGTGATAGAGGATACTCTTGTGCAGTGGATTAAAGCATAGACACTCGTCCTGACTGTTGGTGGTTCATGTCCGCCTGGGAGTATACATATATAATTACATTTATGATCGCATTGAATCTTAATCATTGGAGTATTTATCTATAATAAGGTCAGCGTAACATTATTTTGTAGCATTTTGAATATGGTGTAATTCAAATTTAGAAAATATATAAGAAATAGTGACCATAATCTGTGACCTTCACCATTCACCTTGACCTTTGAATAACAAAAACAAAAAATTTGGACAATCGTTGCATTGACCAACCGAATTTGCTAGCAAAATTTGGTGACGATACGTAACCCGTTCAGTACAGTTCTGTTAGTTTCATTTCATACTGGATATTAAGACTATTTTATTTAGTTTATGAAGGGCCTCAATAAAATTAGCAGGCTTTCAAATATCTTTATTAACCCTTTTTACTACCACAGATCCTTCATACGCTCCACAAAATCGTCTATTTATAGCTAGACTACAATAAAAAAGACGCCAGCGGTACACAAAGGGTTAAACAGTCTAGGAAGAGTTTAAAGAATATTATTAAATTTTTATTTTGTTCTTTGACCTTGACTTTTAACCTTAAGTATTATAATATATATATATATATATATATATATATATATATATATGATTGAAATTATATTTATGTAAAATGCAACTAACAGTTGTTAGCTTATCGAAAATTGGGTATTTTTTATGATGAAGGTTAACTTATGACCTTGGCCTGGGCCCTTGACCTTTATGTAGGATTATATTTGTGTTTGCTTTGATGTAACCCTAGAAAATAAAATAAGTGTGTCAAATTTCATTAAAAATGATCAGTTAGTTTCAGAAGTATTAAAGGAATAGTTGACCTTGACCTTCACATTGACCTTCATGATGTCTGAAAAATTCTAAATTTAATTTTTCCTTAATGCACAACTGTCTCAACAAATTGTGTTAAGTTTACATGAATAGTAAAGAAATTAGCTTATTGACCTTATATTTGATGTTGACCTGTGACCTTGACCTATCAAATGGTGTTATGTTCATACTTGTATGACCTTTGGTCTAGGAATTCCGAATATGCATGATATGCCTAATGAGAATCTTACATTAAATAGCAAATACTAGTAAAAATAATTTTCTAACTTTAACCTTGACCTTTGACCTTGACCTTCGACCTTAGAATTTGTTATCCAGGATTTAGTTAGCTTAACAGTAATGTTCATATTAACTAGCATTATGAATATGGTGTAATTCGTATAAAAACATATTGATTACAAATAGTGATCATATACTGTGACCTTGACCTTTGACCTTTGACTTATAATATAATACATATAATTGGATGGTCGTCGCATTGACCAACTGAATTTGCCTGTATAATTTGGTAACAATACATTAAACAGTCTAGGGGGAGTTAAGGGTAAATGACAAATACTCTTGTTTTGACCCTGACCTCTGACCTTAACTATTAACATATTTATGTGAAATTTGATATATATGATATATAAGTAATAAGCCATAACACAGCCACTTTTCCAAAATTTGAGTAATCTTTTTTAATAAATAATAAAAGTTGACCTTTGACCTTGACCTGTGACCTTGACCTTTATGTTAGAGTAGAGGTTTTCTTGCATTGACATTGCCCATGAAAATAAAACAAGCATGCCTATTTTCATTAAAACCCATCAGTTTGTTTCATGTATATTAATATAATAGTTGACCTTGACCTTTGACCTTTATCTTGACCTTTATATGTCTCAACATATATTATTTTCCTTTTCACTTAAAGTGCAACTATCTCACCAAATTTTGTGAAGTTTGCATGAAAAGTAAAGAAAATAGCATATTGACCTTTTATTTGACCTTGACCTGTGACCTTGACCTTCATATGGAATTTAATAGTTTCTTGTATGACTGTGGCCTAGGTATTCCAAATATGCATGGTAAGCTTAGTGAGAATCTAACAGTTACTAAAAGAAATACTAGTAAAAAGCTCATTTTGACCTTTGACCTTGAAATTTGACCTTACCCTTTAAAATATGTATCTAAGATCTGGGCAATACGATATTAAGGTTACCAGTAACTTATATTGTGAAAATGAAGACATTTGAGTAAAAAGTAAAATAAATAGTAAAAGTTGACCTTTGACCTTGACCTGTGACCTGGACCTTTATGCAAGAGTATTTTTTTTTTCATTGACATTGCCCTGGAAAATCAAATAAGCATGCCTAATTTCATTAAAACCCATCAGTTAGTTTCATATATATTAATAGAATAGTTGACCTTGACTTTTGACCTTTATCTTGACCTTTATGATATGTGTCCAAATGTTGTATTTTCCTTTTCATTTAAAGTGCAACTATCTCACCAAATTGTGTGAAATTTGCATGAAAAGTAAAGAAAATAGCATATTGACCTTTTATTTGACCTTGACCTGTGACCTTGACTTTTCAAATGGAATAGTATAGTTTCTTGTATGACCTTGGCCTAGGTATTCCAAATATACATGGTAACCCTAGTGAGAATCTAACAGTTAGTATAAGAAATACTAGTGAAAAACTTATTTTGACCTTTGACTTTGACATTTGACCTTACCCTTAAGAATATTTACCTAAAATTTGGTCAATACGATATTAATGTTACCAGTAACTTGTATAGTGAAAATCAAGACATTTGAGTAAAAACTATATCATATGAAATATTGACCTTATTTTCAACCTTGGCCTTTGACCTTAACCTTTAAGTTAAATCGAAAATGCTTTTTCGACTGACCATCGCATTAACCAAATGGATATACCTGTGAAATTTGGTGAAAATCCATCGAACGGTTTAGGAGGAGTTTCCGGACAGACAGACGGACGACGACAACGGACGACGACAGACAGGCTGGCTGGTGGTGCACAGTATACGGGCGGGATCTGTTTGCGCGATACCACTCTGCTTCACAGAGTTATTTCTGGAACTCGTTGCCAGAGAAGATAGTTAAGGGGAGATGGGTAGTTTTTCTGGTCCCCCTTCTTCCTCATGTTTAGCCCCATTAGTTTTAAGATTTTAAGACGTTCGGTCCATTAGTTTGGCGATTTTAAGATCTTTCCCCCCATTACTTTGTCACTATTAATACTTTTCGTGTAATTTAGGTGTCGATTCTTTCCTGGCGAGCGATAGCTAGCCTGTAGTCTAAGAGGAACTGGCCTTCGGCCGGGACATTTTTCTATTGAAAAAATTTACAAATTGGGGGGTGTTATATTTAAACTTGATGGAGGTCTAGGGAGGAAACTAAATTAATAATAAAAACATGAAAACAATGAACAAATAATTCAGCCCATTCCCCTTAATAGCACCTGTATGAATGTGTTTTAAAAGAGACTGGATGATCACATGGATGCACAGGCCTTGTATGTACAGTCATTTCATTCTCGCTAAGCACTTGGCTTTTTGGTCCGCCACTTGGCTACCCGGACCTGGTGTGTAGCTTACATTTACGAACAAGAATACTAGAATATAGAGGATATGTCAAACCGGAGCAATTGTGTTTGAAGACTTGAATAATAATTAATATGCAAAGGAATAAAAGAAAATTAATATGAAAAAGCATTGCTTTGGCCATTTTTTTCACTTCCTAAGACATATTTTGAACTGGAAGCCTAAATATTATCTTCACATATACAATAATATAGACTATAAATAAAGTAGGTGTGCAGTTTTCGCAATACAAAAAAAAAAAAAAAAAAATGCATACGCAACTCTGCGACCTAGAATTCTGCAAGTAGTATTGAATCTCTTAGGTAAAATCGGTATATATATATATATATATATATATATATATATATATATATATATATATATATATATATACCGTATATATATATATATGTATAAATATATATACATATATATATATATATATATATATATATATATATATATATATATATATATATACTAAATGTGTTTATACTCACAGTCGGACTTGAACCACCGACAGTCAGAACAAGTGCCCATACTTTAATCCACTATACCACAGTGTGATAGAGGATACTCTTGTGCAGTGGATTAAAGCATAGATACTCGTCCTGACTGTTGGTGGTTCATGTCCGCCTGGGAGTATACATATATAATTACATTTATGATTGCATTGAATCTTAATCATTGGAGTATTTATCTATAATAAGGTCAGCGTAACATTATTTTGTAGCATTTTGAATATGGTGTAATTCAAATTTAGAATATAATAAGAGAAATAGTGACCATAATCTGTGACCTTCACCATTCACCTTGACCTTTGAATAACAAAAACAAAAAATTTGGACAATCGTTGCATTGACCAACCGAATTTGCTAGCAAAATTTGGTGACGATACGTAACCCGTTCAGTACAGTTCTGTTAGTTTCATTTCATACTGGATATTAAGACTATTTTATTTAGTTTATGAAGGGCCTCAATAAAATTAACAGGCTTTCAAATATCTTTATTAACCCTTCTTACTACCATAGATCCTTCATACGCTCCACAAAATCGTCTAATTATAGCTAGACTACAATAAAAAAGACGCCATCGGTACACAAAGGGTTAAACAGTCTAGGAAGAGTTTAAAGAATATTATTAAATGTTTGTTTTGTTCTTTGACCTTGACTTTTAACCTTAAGTATTATAATATATATATATATATATATATGATTGAAATTATATTTAAGTAAAATGCAACTAACAGTTGTTAGCTTATCGGAAATTGGGAATTTTTTATGATGAAGGTTAACTTATGACCTTGGCCTGTGCCCTTGACCTTTATGTAGGATTATATATTTTTTTGCTTTGATGTAACCCTAGAAAATAAATTAAGTGTGTCAAATTTCATTAAAAATTATCAGTTAGTTTCAGAGGTATTAAAGGAATAGTTGACCTTGACCTTCACATTGACCTTCATGATGTCTGAAAAATTATAATTTTAATTTTTCCTTAAAACACAACTGTCTCAACAAATGTTGTGAAGTTTACATGAATAGTAAAGAAATTAGCTTATTGACCTTATATTTGATGTTGACCTGTGACCTTGACCTATCAAATTGGGGTTATGTTCATACTTGTATGACCTTGGTCTAGGCATTCCGAATATGCATGATATGCCTAATGAGAATCTTACATTAAATAGCAAATACTAGTAAAAATAATTTTCTAACTTTAACCTTGACCTTTGACCTTGACCTTCGACTTTAGAATTTGTTATCCAGGATTTAGTTAGCTTAACAGTAATGTTCATATTAACTAGCATTATGAATATGGTGTAATTCGTATAAAAACATATTGATTGCAAATAGTGATCATATACTGTGACCTTGACCTTTGACCTTTGACTTAAAATATAATACATATATTTGGATGGTCGTCGCATTGACCAACTGAATTTGCCTGTATAATTTGGTGACAATACATTAAACAGTCTAGGGGGAGTTAAGGGTAAATGACAAATACTCTTGTTTTGACCCTGACCTCTGACCTTAACTATTAACATATTTATGTGAAATTTGATGTATATGATATATAAGTAATAAGCCATAGCACAGCCAGTTTTCCAAAATTTGAGTAATCTTTTTTAATAAATAATAAAAGTTGACCTTTGACCTTGACCTGTGACCTTGACCTTTATGTTAGAGTAGAGGTTTGCTTGCATTGACATTGCCCATGAAAATCAAATAAGCATGCCTAATTGCATTAAATCCATCAGTTTGTTTCATAATTATATATTAATATAATAGTTGACCTTGACCTTTGACCTTTATATGTATCAACATTTATTATTTTCCTTTTCACTTAAAGTGCAACTATCTCGCCAAATGTTGTGAAGTTTGCATGAAAACTACAGAAAATAGCATATTTACTTTTTATTTGACCTTGACCTGTGACCTTGACCTTTCATATGGAATTGAATATTTTCTTGTATGATCTTGGCCTAGGTATTCCAAATATGCATGGTAAGCCTAGTGAGAATCTAACAGTTAGTAAAAGAAATACTAGTAAAAAACTCATTTTGACCTTTGACCTTGAACTTTGACATTACCCTTTAAAATATGTATCTAAGATCTGGGCAATATGATATTAAGGTTACCAGTAACTTATATTGTGAAAATGAAGACATTTGAGTAAAAAGTAAAATAAATAGTAAAAGTTGACCTTTGACCTTGACCTGTGACCTGGACCTTTATGCAAGAGTATTTTTTTTTTCCATTGACATTGCCCTGGAACATAAAATAAGCATGCCTAATTTCATTAAAACCCATCAGTAAGTTTCATATATATTAATAGAATAGTTGACTTTGACCTTTGACCTTTATCTTGACCTTTATGATATGTGTGTCCAAATGTTGTATTTTCCTTTTCATTTAAAGTGCAACTATCACCAAATTGTGTGAAGTTTGCATGAAAAGTAAATAAAATAGCATATTGAAATTGAATTTGACCTTGACCTGTGACCTTGACCTTTCATATGGAATTGTAGAGTTTCTTGTATGACCTTGGCCTAGGTATTCCAAATATACATGGTAAGCCTAGTGAGAATCTAACAGTTAGTATAAGAAATACTAGTGAAAAACGTATTTTGACCTTTGACCTTTGACCTTACCCTTAAGAATATTTACCTAAAATTAGGTCAATACGATATTAATGTTACCAGTAACTTGTATAGTGAAAATCAAGACATTTGAGTAAAAACTATAGCATATGAAATATTGACCTTATTTTCAACCTTGACCTTTGACCTTAACCTTTAAGTTAAATGGAAAATGCTTTTTCGACTGACCATCGCATTGACCAAATGGATATACCTGTGAAATTTGGTGAAAATCCATCGAACGGTCTAGGAGGAGTTTCCGGACAGACAGACGGACGACGACGGACGACGACAGACAGGCTGGCTGGTGGTGCACAGTATACGGGCGGGATCTGTTTGCGCGGTACCACTCTGCTTTGCAGAGTTGTTATTTCTGGAACTCGTTGCCAGGGAAGATAGTTAAGGGGAGATAGGTAGTTTTTCTGGTCCCCCTTCTTCCTCATGTTTAGCCCCATTAGTTTTAAGATTGTAAGACGTTCAGTCCATTAGTTTGGCGATTTTAGGATCTTTCGCCCCATTACTTTGTCACTATTAAGACTTTTTGTATAATTTAGGTGTCGATTCTTTCCTGGTGAGCGATAGCGAGACTGTAGTCTAAGAGGAACTGGCCTTCGGCTGGGACATTTTTCTATTGAAAAATGTACAAATTGGGGGGTGTTATATTTAATCTTGATGGAGGTCTAGGGAGGAAACTAAAATAATAATAAAAACATGAAAACAATGAGCAAATAATTCAGCCCATTCCCCTTAATAGCACCTGTATGAATGTGTTTTAAAAGAGACTGGATGATCACATGGATGCACAGGCCTTGTATGTACATTCTCGCTAAGTACTTGGCTTTTTGGTCCGCCACTTGGCTACCCGGACCTGGTGTGTAGCTTACATTTACGAACAAGAATACTAGAATATAGAGGATATGTCAAACCGGAGCAATTGTGTTTGAAGACTTGAATAATAATTAATATGCAAAGGAATAAAAGAAAATTAATATGAAAAAGCATTGCTTTGGCCATTTTTTCACTTCCTAAGACATATTTTGAACTGGAAGCCTAAATATTATCTTCACATATACAATAATATAGACTATAAATAAAGTAGGTGTGCAAAGTTTTCGCATTACAAATAAATAAAAATAAACAAAAATAAAAATAAAAAGAAAATGCATACGCAACTCTGCGACCTAGAATTCTGCAAGTAGTATTGAATCTCTTAGGTAATATCGGTATATATATATATATATATATATATATATATATATATATATATATATATATATATATATATATATATATATACTGTATATATATATATATATATATATATACTGTATATATACTAAATGTGTTTATACTCACGGCCGGACTTGAACCAGCGACAGTCAGAACAAGTGCCCATACTTTAATCCACTATACCACAGCGTGATAGAGGTTACACTTGTGCAGTGGATTAAAGCATAGACACTCGTCCTGACTGTTGGTGGTTCATGTCCGCCTGGGAGTATACATATATAATTACATTTATGATCTCATTGAATCTTAATCATTGGAATATTTATCTATAATAAGGTCAGCGTAACAATATTTTGTAGCATTTCGAATATGGTGTAATTCATATTTAGAATATATATAAGAGAAATAGTGACCATAATATGTGACCTTCACCATTCACCTTGACCTTTGAATAAAAAAAAAAAAAAAATGGACAATCGTTGCATTGACCAACCGAATTTGCCAGCAAAATTTGGTGACGATACGTAACCCGTTCAGTACAGTTCTGTTAGTTTCATTTCATACTGGATATTAAGACTATTTTATTTAGTTTATGAAGGGCCTCAATAAAATTAGCAGGCTTTCAAATATCTTTATTAACCCTTTTTACTACCACAGATCCTTCATACGCTCCACAAAATCGTCTAATTATAGCTAGACTACAATAAAAAAGACTCCACCGGTACACAAAGGGTTAAACAGTCTAGGAAGAGTTTAAAGAATATTATTAAATTTTTGTTTTGTTCTTTGACCTTGACTTTTAACCTTAAGTATTATAATATACAGTGTATATATATATATATGATTGAAATATATGATATTTAAGTAAAATGCAACTAACAGTCGTTAGCTTATCGAAAATTGAGTATTTCTTATGATGAAGGTTAACTTATGACCTTGGCCTGTGCCCTTGACCTTTATGTAGGATTATATTTTTGTTTGCTTTAATGTAACCCTAGAAAATAAAATAAGTGTGTCAAATTTCATTAAAAATTATCAGTTAGTTTCAGAGGTATTAAAGGAATAGTTGACCTTGACCTTCACATTGACCTTCATGATGTCTGAAAAATTATAATTTTAATTTTTCCTTAAAGCACAACTGTCTCAACAAATGTTGTGAAGTTTACATGAATAGTAAAGAAATTAGCTTATTGGCCTTATATTTGATGTTGACCTGTGACCTTGACCAATCAAATGGAATTATGTTCATACTTGTATGACCTTGGTCTAGGCATTCCGAATATGCATGATATGCTTAATGAGAATCTTACATTAAATAGCAAATACTAGTACAAATAATGTTCTAACTTTAACCTTGACCTTTGACCTTGACCTTCGACTTTAGAATTTGTTATCCAGGATTTAGTTAGCTTAACAGTAATGTTCATATTAACTAGCATTATGAATATGGTGTAATTCGTATAAAACCATATTGATTACAAATAGTGATCATATACTGTGACCTTGACCTTTGACTTTTGACTTAAAATATAATACATATATTTGGATGGTCGTCGCATTGACCAACTGAATTTGCCTGTATAATTTGGTGACAATACATTAAACAGTCTAGGGGGAGTTAAGGGTAAATGACAAATACTCTTGTTTTGACCCTGACCTCTGACCTTAACTATTAACATATTTATGTGAAATTTGATATATATGATATATAAGTAATAAGCCATAACACAGCCACTTTTCCAAAATTTGAGTAATTTTTGTTAATAAATAGTAAAAGTTGACCTTTGACCTTGACCTGTGACCTTGACCTTTATGTTAGAGTACAGGTTTGCTTGCATTGACATTGCCCATGAAATTCAAACAAGCATGCCTAATTTCATTAAAACCCATCAGTTAGTTTCATATATATATATATATATATATATATATATATATAATAGTTGACCTTGACCTTTGACCTTCATCTTA
This sequence comes from Paralithodes platypus, assembly GCA_032716605.1. Lineage (NCBI taxonomy): Eukaryota > Metazoa > Arthropoda > Malacostraca > Decapoda > Lithodidae > Paralithodes > Paralithodes platypus. Next base: position 5,609,986 of record CM064517.1, read on the forward strand.
ACCTTTATATGTCTCAAAATTTATAATTTTACTTTTCACTTAAAGTGCAACTATCTCACCAAATTTTGTGAAGTTTGCATGAAAAGTAAAGAAAATAGCATATTGACTCTTTATTTGACCTTGACCTGTGACCTTTACCTTTCATATGGAATTGAATAGTTTCTTGTATGACCTTGGCCTAGGTATTCCAAATATGCATGGTAAGCCTAGTGAGAATCTAACAGTTAGTAAAAGAAATACTAGTGATTTTTTTTTTTTTATCTTTGACCTTGAACTTTGACATTACCCTTTAAAATATGTATCTAAGATCTGGGCAATACGATATTAAGGTTACCAGTAACTTATATTGTGAAAATGAAGACATTTGAGTAAAAAGTAAAATAAATAGTAAAAGTTGACCTTTGACCTTGACCTGTGACCTGGACCTTTGTGTAAGATTTTTTTTTTTTTCATTGACATTGCCCTGGAAAATCAAATAAACATGCCTAATTTCATTAAAACCCATCAGTTAGTCATATATATTAATAGAATAGTTGACCTTGACCTTTGACCTTTATCTTGACCTTTATGATATGTGTGTCCAAATGTTGTATTTTCCGTTTCATTTAAAATGCAACTATCTCACCAAATTGTGTGAAGTTTTCATGAAAAGTAAAGAAAATAGCATATTGACCTTTTATTTGACCTTGACCTGTGACCTTGACCTTTCATATGGAATTGAATAGTTTCTTGTATGACCTTGGCCTAGGTATTCCAAATATACATGGTAATCCTAGTGAGAATCTAACAGTTAGTAAAAGAAATACTAGTGAAAAAAATATTTTGACCTTTGACCTTGAACTTTGACATTACCCTTTAAAATATGTATCTACGATCTGGGCAATACGATATTAAGGATACCAGTAACTTATATTGTGAAAATGAAGACATTTTAGTAAAAAGTAAAATAAATAGTAAAAGTTGACCTTTGACCTTGACCTGTGACCTGGACCTTTCATATGGAATTGTATAGTTTCGTGTATGACCTTGGACAAGTTATTCCAATTATACAAGGTAAGCCTAGTGAGAATCTACCAGTTAGTATAAGAAATACTAGTAAAACACTTATTTTGACCTTTGACCTTTACCTTTGACCTTACCCTTAAGAATATTTACCTACAATTGGTCAATGTGATATTAAGGTTACCAGTAACTTGTATAGTGGAAATGAAGATATTTGAGTAAAAACTATAACATAATTATGAAATATTGACTTTATTTTCAAGCTTGACCTTTGACCTTAACCTTTAAGTTAAATGGAAAATGCTTTTTTAACCCTTAATTAGCGGCGAGCAACATAAGTCGAGTTAAATAAAGCTGGACTATGTGGCGGCGCTCGACATAGGTCGAGTGGCAATTTCAGCACGTAATGTGGCTGAGAGAGAGAGACAAGTGGTGGCAGGAGACTAGCGAGCGTATGACTGCTCCAGACCACCGCGGCAAACCTACTGACACAAATCTCAGCTGCCTCCTCCCTCTCTCACTCGCTACATACTCAATTATGTACCGAAAGTACCGAATTACCTGCTTTTTGCACTCGCGTTGCACGGTTATTGCAAGAAAACTATCAATCATACAAGGATCGTTATGGTGTCATTCGAAAGCTCTGTTTATGCCCTTTCAGGGATAGGTACTTGTTTTACGTTCTGGGTCTTATTTAGGCATGAAAATGATCACGTAAACAGCCCTATTTTGGCTAAAAACACCCCGCTGTGCGGTACATATAAATAAACCGCATAGGCCGCTCGTAAGGTGTTAAGTGACCATCGCATTGACCAAATGGATATACCTGTGAAATTTGGTGAAAATCCATCGAACGGTCGAGGAGGAGTTTCCGGACAGACAGACGGACGACGACGACGGACGACGACAGACAGGCTGGCTGGTGGTGCACAGTATACGGGCGGGATCTGTTTGCGCGATACCACTCAGCTTCGCAGAGTTGATAATGGACTCGGCTTTCGTTTGACACCCTCCTATACAGTACAATATTGCTTCACCATGTACAGTTTGACGCACATATTCTATTCCGTTTGGGTCGTGATTTGGCAGCACTGCACCCACTTTCCCACCCCCCTCTCTCACTCCATCTCCTGTTGGTAGGAGGTGGTGTGAGAGTGAGGGGATGGGGAGGTGGGTGTGGCGCTGCCAAATCACGACCCTAATGAAATAGAATACTGCGGCAAACTGTACATACTATGTGTATATTATGTATTTTACTATGCGGTTAGATGGTAATTTTGACACGGTTCAACCTATCAAGGTATTCTAACCTAAGTTATATAAACTTATCACAGTCTCCTGGATGAATACTGTACTGGTTAAGTTGGTATATATAGTAGTGCACAATTTTCTATGAGTGACTAAATAGTTGTAAATATGAATCAGTTCCATATGCTTTGAAGGGTTAAGTATATTTGGCAACCATTATAGGCTTGATGGTGTTTTCGTGAATGGATTATTTTATACAATTATAACAATAATATGTAAATGTATAAATGTGTTCACTAGCATACAAATTACTATATAAAGTAGGTGTGCAGTTTTCGCATTACCGAAAAAGAAATAGAAAAAAAATGCATACGCAACTCTGCGATCTATAATTCTGCAAGTAGTATTGAATATCTTAGGTAAAATAGGTTTATATACAGTATAATTATACAGTATACTGTATATATATATATATATATATATATATATATATATATATATATATATATACTGTATATATATATATATATATATATATATATATATATATATATATATATATATATATATATATATATACCGGTATATATATATATATATATATATATATATATATATATATATATTCTGACATACGGAGCCCTGTATGTTAATTTAAGAGTTAGAATTAGAGTTGAAGGAGCCCACTACCCAAAACGGTGAAGCAGACTAGCGAACGAGCGAGTGGGCAAACCATCTCGCCCCATACCAGCATGCTAGCCTTCACACCTCGATGACCGATGCTATGACGTATGATCGACGCCAGGAGCTGTGAGTGGACCAGGCACCTGCTATGCTCGAGGAGCTATGATTGGAGCCGGCACCACCCGCCGCCTCCTGATTCGTTCCTACACCATCATTGTTTGGTATATAAGACCCGAGTTGTGGGCATTCAAATCAGTCTCATTTGGAGTTGGGGAAGGTGAACTTGCAGCTGGAGGAAGACGGGGTGAAGTATTATAATGGGATTGTGACTGTCAGTCAGATTATATAAATGTGTGTTAAGTGTGTTCGGTGTAAACACTTATGTTATGTTGGTTAGTGAGATATGTGATTGGGAATTAACGTGAACACTACTATTATGTGTTTAACGATTTAATTGGGAATTAACGTGAACACTACTATTATGTGTTTAACGATTTAATTGGGAATTAACGTGAACAATACTATTATGTGTTTAACTATTTAATTGCGAATTAACGTTAACGCTACTATTTATGTACTTAACTATTTGATTGGGAATTAACGTTAACGCTATTATTATGTACTTAACTATTTTAGTTGACTAACTTGTGGACTAAAGCAACTCTTTAAGTAATTGGGTTATGATGAAAGTAATACTATTGTTTTATATTAATACTTACGAGTTCTTTCATTTTCTTTGAATTAAGCTTACATTGCTTAATGGTGCTTAGTACGGTGATGCTATTGTCTCGTATTAGTAATATCGCCTTAGACTAACATGGCTGTGTTAATATTACTTCTAGTGATTTCCTAAGCTGAAGAACATTCTTTTGCTTCAAAATATTATATTTTGCTTTTCATATTATTTGAGTGAGACCTGAATCGAATCTATGAAACGATCCTGTAACTTTATTTACTCATAATCAAACCTCAATGTTCCGTGGTTAAGAAATAAATTTAACTAATTATTAAATATATATCTAACTTTTTATGTGACTTTGATATTACTCCTGATGATAATAATAATAATACTATTAACGTAAGACAAGAACCAAGAATAATTACATTAAATATAAATAAAAGGACATAGAAGAAAACTATCTATTCATTTCAAAAAGGGTAAGAGACAGAAATATTCTTACTTTAATATTTATCTTTCAAGACTTTTTATAAAATTAATAGTCCTTCTTTAGCTATAACTTATTCGGTTCATAACCATAGCCTACTAAGCTTCGGTTAAATAATAATTCTTTATAAATACTACATGACTTTAATTAGTTTCAGTATTTTTCATAATTAAAGAGTATCAGTCAATAAAGGATACTAAGTCCTAAGATCCAAAAGGAAAGGAAGCAACAACAGGAATTTATTTTATTAGATTTTACCTTTGTTTTGCCTTCAGCTGACTGATACCTTAATATATATCTCTGTGCTATCTAGATTCATCAAGTTAACCACTTGAGGATCAAGATACGTAACAGAAGAGTGGCGACCTTGCCAGGATTCGTTTCATACAGTTTCACTCAGTTTCATTACCGTTTCACTACTTAAAAACCAAATATTAATCATGCCTCAACTAATAAATGAAGAAGATGCTCGAGTTTTCATAGAATCAGAACCCACATCCCCTGATATTGACTGTCTGTCAAAATCCGAACTGAAAGTGCTTGCCTCACATCTCCAATTATCTGTCTCAAACATGTCTAAAGTAGAGGTGGCTCAGACCATAAAAACCCACCTGTTCCCTGTAGAAGGCGGGGAGGGTGACGGAGCAGTTGGTGGGATCCCTAGTAAACGTAGCCAACTTGATGAACAATTGCCACCTGGTTTGACCGGTGATCAAATATTAGAACTAGCTAGAATAAAAGCAACGACCGAACAAGCCAACGCAAGTATAGAACTAGCCAGAATAAATGCCAGAGCAACGACCGAACAATATGAATATCAATATCGTACGGCTCAACTAAATGTCAATACAAATGCTCCCGTAATTGCTCCCCCTCTGGGATTAACTATGACTAGTGTCATTCCACCTTTCACTGAGGATAATGTGCAGGATTTCTTTGTTTTGTTTGAGGAAGTTGCTGGAGGTATGAAGTGGACAAAAGATCAATGGCCTTTTATGTTACAAACTGTTTTGACAGGGCAGGATCGAGCCACGTAGTTGTCAGAAGTAGCAGAAGTTAGGCAGGATTATGACAATCTCAAAGAAGCTATCTTAAAAACCTATCAATTGCAGCCTGAGGCTTACAGGCAATCTTTCCGTAAAAACCAGAAGAAAGTAGAAGAAACCCATAAGGTATTTGCCAGGACCATGACTAAAACTTTCAATCATTGGGTCAAGAGTAAGAAAGTCACAAGCTACAACGATCTGAAGGAGTTGGTCCTGTTAGAAAATTTCCTATGGAAAATTGATTCTTCTGTATCCTATCATTTAAAGGGGAAAAAGGTAGATTGTCTTGCCGACGCTGCTGACATGGCTGACACATACGTGCTCAACAACAAATTTCGTGGAAAGAAGCCCTACGATAATTCTAGTTCTAATTTTAAGTATCCCAATCACAAATCTGACAGACCCAGTCACAAGCCTATAACGTCTTCCCCAGCTAGCCAAAATAGAAATGTTCCCCCAACTAAAAATGAGACTCAGGGCAATGGTAACAGAGGTGGGCCCCAAATAAATAGTAATGCTCAAAGAGGGAACGTTCCCGTATCCCCTAAAGTATGTACTTTTTGTGGCATGAGAGGCCACCTAGCTTATCAGTGCTGGGCCAAGGAAAAAACGGAGAGATCGGGGCAGACCGTTGCCACCGTATCTCAAATTCCATGTGTGCCTTTAATGCAGGGCTCCCGACAGAAGGAGTACCTAGCACCAAATGTTCCTTTAATGCAGGACTCCCGACAGAAGGAGTACCTAGCACCAAAAGTTCCTTTAATGCAGGACTCTCGACAGAAGGAGTACCTAGCAGCTAACGTAAATCATCTAGACAGGGGTGTAGTAGCATGTGTGGTGCAACCCACTAGGGTTAAGCCAATAATAATTTCACCATCAGTGCAGGACAGTTACCGTCCCTTTATTTCATCTGGCAACGTGAGATTAAATGGTTGCATGCATGAGGTAAAAATTCTGAGAGACACAGGTTCTACTAGCACCCTCATGGTGAATCCTTACACTGAGTGCCCACCTGGCGAACCAGTTGTAATGAGAGGTGCTGGAGGCCAGTTTTATGCATACTTGGTAAAAGGCGAAATTGAATGTGAGTTACTACAGGGTGAGGCCACCATAGCTTTGTGTAGGTCCCAAGATATCCCTGTGCCTGGGGTAACACTCCTTTTGGGGAATGATGTAGCAGGTGAGAAGGTCCGACCAGACCCCATTTTGTCACTTTCCCCTGTTAACGAGCCACTAACCGGTGAGCTCGACAAGGAGATGCCAACTGTTTTCCCTGTGTGTGCTGACAAACGTTCAATGTCTCGAGTAGCAGTTCCCTCAGACAGAAATGTACCGAATGTAAGAGTTGATGAAAGGGATGATGAGAGTGTGAATGATGCTCCAACTGTGCCTGATGATGTGACTGAGGTGGATTTATCTGACACCTTTATGGCTCATCTTGACCCTAATGATGACCATGAAACCCCTCCAAATTGTCCTAGCGGCCTGGTAGAGCTACAGAGAGATGATAGTGAATGCAAGGAGTTAGCTGCCAGGTCCGTGAGTGAAGAGGAATGTGAGAAGGAGGGTGGTGAATGTTTCTACCTCAAAGGAGGAGTATTGTGGCGAAGATGGAGACCGCCACACAGACCAATCGATGACGGGGCTTGGGACGTCCATCAAGTAGTAGTCCCCAAACCTTGTCGTAGAGATATAATGGAAATGGCACATTGTATACCATTGGCAGGACACCTAGGTGTGAGAAAAACTCTAGACAGAATCAGATCCCACTTTTACTGGCCAGGAATGCGTGCAGATGTAGTGGAGTGTTGTAGAGTGTGTCACACTTGCCAGATGACAGGAAAACCCAATCAGAAGGTGCCTGTACATCCTCTGGTGCCCTTGCCCGTTTTCGAGAATCCTTTTACTCGGGTGGTAGTGGACATTGTAGGCCCATTGCCTAAGACTTCCCAAGGTAACATGTATTTATTAACTATTATGGACATGGCAACTCGCTACCCAGAGGGTATACCCTTAAGGACTACCTCAGCTCCAACTGTTATCAAGGAACTGCTCAAATTCTTCACCAGAATGGGTTTCCCCCATGAGGTGCAAAGTGATCAAGGAACTAATTTTACCTCTAACATTTTCCAGCAGTCCCTGAAGGAGTTGGGTATCGAGCATGTAAATTCTAGCACCTACCACCCAGAGAGGCAAGGGGTTCTCGAACGATATCATCAGACATTAAAGGGAATGTTACGTAAGTATTGTACAGAGACCGGAGTTGAGTGGGATAAGGGGGTACCTTTTCTTTTATTTGCTACTCGTGAGGTTCCAACTGAATCCCTGGGTTTTTCCCCTAATGAGCTAGTTTTCGGTCACCAAGTAAGAGGTCCTTTGCAACTATTGCAGGATAGCCTAGTTGGCCAGGAGGGGAACCAAAACCTCCTCAAGTATGTTTCAGATTTCAAAACCCGGCTGAGATCCTCATGTGAGTTTGCCGCTCAAAACTTGACAGTGGCTAAAAGCTCCATGAAGAAATGGTATGACAGAAAAGCCCGTGAGAGGGAGTTTAAGCCCGGTGATAAGGTTTTGGTCCTGCTCCCCCTTTTTGGCCAACCTTTATCTGCCAAGTTCAGGGGCCCATATAAGATCATTCGGAGGGTGAGCATTACCGATTATCTAGTAACTACCCCAGACAGGAGAAAGCCCACGCAAGTATTCCATATAAATATGTTGAAGCCCTACCATAGGTCCCCTGATTCCTCTCCTCCAGATTCTCCCACTGTGGCAGTGAATGTCAGGACCTGTGAACAGCCTGGTGCGGACAAAGTCTTCAGTTCTCTTACTGACCCACAACAGACTGTTCCAGAGCCTGAAGGTATCCATGCAGACTTTGACTTGTCATGTAGCCTATCCAACTTTCAGTATAATTCAGTGGCTTTGAGGGAATTACCATCTAAACTATGTCATCTTCCCTCTGATCAAGCGAACCAACTAATCTCTGTTTTATCTCAGTCTCCCAATGTGTTCCGTGATACTCCAGGGCTCACTTCTTTGGCCGTGCACGACATCGACGTAGGGGATGCAACTCCCATTAAACTATCCCCCTACCGTGTCTCGCCACAACGCAGGAGTATACTGCAGGTCGAGCTTGACTTAATTTTTTCAAACCAGCTGATCACAAGGGCCTTAAGCCAGTGGAGTAGTCCGGTCATACTTGTGCCAAAGCCAGACGGGAGCCATAGGTTTTGTAGGGTCTATAGGCAAGTCAATGCTGTCACAAAGAACGATACCTACCCACTGCCACGGATCAAAGATTGCATTTACCAGTTTGGCCTCATACAGCAGTAAGTTTAATTTAATGAGAGGATTTTGGCAATTAGCTCTCCCTTGTAGCGAGGTAAATATCATGCTTTTGTAGTGCGCTTTTAAGCCTTCAGCTGTGAGATGCCTTGCAGTTCGAATAACGCTTCAGCTACGTTCCGGCTATGTTCTGATGTGGTACCTGGAGACGTTGCCTACTTTGGGTGATATCCTTATTATATCATTATATTCTTGCTGTTGCCAATCTGGTGGTGAATCTATTTATGTATTATGTTTAATATTATGTACTATACTCCTTAAACTCTTTTCTAGGGGGAGGTCTGACATACGGAGCCCTGTATGTTAATTTAAGAGTTAGAATTAGAGTTGAAGGAGCCCACTACCCAAAACGGTGAAGCAGACTAGCGAACGAGCGAGTGCGCAAACCATCTCGCCCCATACCAGCATGCTAGCCTTCACACCTCGATGACCGATGCTATGACGTATGATCGACGCCAGGAGCTGTGAGTGGACCAGGCACCTGCTATGCGATTCGAGGAGCTATGATTGGAGCCGGCACCACCCGCCGCCTCCTGATTCGTTCCTACACCATCATTGTTTGGTATATAAGACCCGAGTTGTGGGCATTCAAATCAGTCTCATTTGGAGTTGGGGAAGGTGAACTTGCAGCTGGAGGAAGACGGGGTGAAGTATTATAATGGGATTGTGACTGTCAGTCAGATTATATAAATGTGTGTTAAGTGTGTTCGGTGTAAACACTTATGTTATGTTGGTTAGTGAGATATGTGATTGGGAATTAACGTGAACACTACTATTATGTGTTTAACGATTTAATTGGGAATTAACGTGAACACTACTATTATGTGTTTAACGATTTAATTGGGAATTAACGTGAACAATACTATTATGTGTTTAACTATTTAATTGCGAATTAACGTTAACGCTACTATTTATGTACTTAACTATTTGATTGGGAATTAACGTTAACGCTATTATTATGTACTTAACTATTTTAGTTGACTAACTTGTGGACTAAAGCAACTCTTTAAGTAATTGGGTTATGATGAAAGTAATACTATTGTTTTATATTAATACTTACGAGTTCTTTCATTTTCTTTGAATTAAGCTTACATTGCTTAATGGTGCTTAGTACGGTGATGCTATTGTCTCGTATTAGTAATATCGCCTTAGACTAACATGGCTGTGTTAATATTACTTCTAGTGATTTCCTAAGCTGAAGAAAATTCTTTTGCTTCAAAATATTATATTTTGCTTTTCATATTATTTGAGTGAGACCTGAATCGAATCTATGAAACGATCCTGTAACTTTATTTACTCATAATCAAACCTCAATGTTCCGTGGTTAAGAAATAAATTTAACTAATTATTAAATATATATCTAACTTTTTATGTGACTTTGATATTACTCCTGATGATAATAATAATATAATACTATTAACGTAAGACAAGAACCAAGAATAATTACATTAAATATAAATAAAAGGACATAGAAGAAAACTATCTATTCATTTCAAAAAGGGTAGGAGACAGAAATATTCTTACTTTAATATTTATCTTTCAAGACTTTTTATAAAATTAATAGTCCTTCTTTAGCTATAACTTATTCGGTTCATAACCATAGCCTACTAAGCTTCGGTTAAATAATAATTCTTTATAAATACTACATGACTTTAATTAGTTTCAGTATTTTTCATAATTAAAGAGTATCAGTCAATAAAGGATACTAAGTCCTAAGATCCAAAAGGAAAGGAAGCAACAACAGGAATTTATTTTATTAGATTTTACTTTTGTTTTGCCTTCAGCTGACTGATACCTTAATATATATCTCTGTGCTATCTAGATTCATCAAGTTAACCACTTGAGGATCAAGATACGTAACAATATATATATATATATATATATATATATATATATATATATATATATATATATATATACCGGCATATGTATCACAATATATAAATTATATATATGAAAGAAATAGTGACCATAATCTGTGACCTTTGCCATTCACATTGACCTTTGAATAATAAAAACACGAAATTTGGACAATCGTTGCATTGACCAACCAAATTTGCCAGCAACATTTGGTGACGATACGTAACCCTTTCGGTACAGTTCTGTCGGTTTCATTTCATACTGGATACTAAGAAGATTTTATTTAATTAATGAAGGGCCTCTATAAAACTAGCAGGCTTTCAACTATCTTAACCCATTTTACTACCACAGATCCTTCATAAGCTCGACAAAAATCGTCTAAATATAGCTAGAATACAATACAAAATACGTCATCGGTACACAAAGGGTTAAACAGTCTAGGAAGAGTTTAAAGACAATTATCAACACTCTTCTGTTCTTTGACCTTTAACCTTAAGTATTATAATATATATATATATATATATATATAATTATAATATATAATATATATATATATATATATATATATATAATATATATATATATTATATATATATATATATATATATATATATATATACCGGTATATATGATTGAAATATATGTTATTTAAGTAAAATGCAACTAACAGTCGTCAGCTTATCGAAAATTGAGTTATTTTTATGATGAAGGTTAACTTATGACCTTGGCCTGCGACCTTGACCTTTATGTAGGATTATATTTTGTTTGCTTTGATGTAACCCTAAAAATCAAATAAGTGTGTCAAATTTCATTAACGATCATCAGTTAGTTTCAGAGGTATTAAAGGAATAGTTGACCTTGACCTTTGACCTTCATCTTGACCTTCATGATATCTGAAAATTTAACATTTTAATTTTCGCACAACTGTCTCAACAAATGTTGTGAAGTTTACATGAATAGTAAAGAAATTAGCATATTGACCTTATATTTGATGTTGACGTGTAACCTTGACCTATGAAATGGAATTATGTATATACTTGTATGCCTTGGTCTAGGCATTCCGAATATGCATGATATGCCTAATGAGAAGCTTAAATTAAATAGGAAATACTAATAAAAATCCTATTTTGAACTTTAACCTTGACCTTTGACCTTGACCTTCGACCTTATAATTTCTTATCCAGGATTTAGTTAGCTTAACAGCAATGTTCATATTAACTAGCATTTTGAATATGGTGTAATTCGTATAAAAACATATTGATTACAAATAGTGATCATATACTGTGACCTTGACCTTTGACCTTTGACTTGAAATAAAATACATATATTTGGATGGTCGTCGCACTGACCAACTGAATTTGCCTGTAAAATTCTGAGACATTAGATTAAATTGTCTAGGAGTAGTTTAGGATAAATGACAAATACTCTTGTTTTGACCCTGACCTGTGACCTTAACTATTACAATATTTATGTAAAATTTGATATATATATTTAAGTAATAAGCCATAACACAGCAAGTTTTCCAAACTTTGAGTAATCTTTTTTAATAAATAATAAAAGTTGACCTTTGACCTTGACCTGTGACCTTGACCTTTATGTAAGAGTACTTGAAAATCAAATATGCATGGCTAATTTCATTAAAAACCATCAGTTAGTTTCATATATATTAACAGAATAGTTGACCTTGACCTTTGACCTTTATCTTGACCTTTATATGTCTCAACATTTATTATTTTCTTTTTCACTTAAAGTGCAACTATCTCACCACAAAATTTGAAGTTTGCATGAAAAGTAAAGAAAATAGCATATTGACCTTTTATTTGACCTTGACCTGTGACCTTGACCTTTCATATGGAATTGAATAATTTCTTGTATGACCTTGGCCTAGGTATTCCTAATATACATGGTAAGACTACTGAGCATCTAACAGTTAGTATAAGAAATACTAGTAAAACACTATTTTGACCTTTGACCTTGAACTTTGACCTTACCCTTTAAAATGTTTATCTAAGATTTGGGCAATACGATATCAAGGTTACAAGTAACTTGCACAGTATTGTGAAAATGAAGACATTTGAGTAAAAAGTAAAATAAATAGTAAAAGTTAACTTATGACCTTGACCTGGACTGTTATGTAAGATTTTTTTTTCATTGATATTGCCCTTGAAAATCAAATATGCATGCCTAATTTCATTAAAACCCATCAGTTAGTTTCATATATATTAATAGAGTAGTTGACCTTGACCTTTGACCTTTATATGTCTCAACATTTATTATTTTCCTTTTCACTTAAAGTGCAACTATCTCACCAAATTTTGTGAAGTTTGCATGAAAAGTAAAGAAAATAGCATATTGACCTTTTATTTTACCTGGACCTGTGACCTTGACCTTTCATATGAAATTGAATAGTTTCTTGTATGAACTTGGCATAGGTATTCCGAATATTCATGGTAAGCCTAGTCAGAATCTAACAGTTAGTATAAGAAATACTACTAGTAAAAAAACTATTTTGACCTTTGACCTTGAACTTTGACTTTACCATTTAAAATATTTATCTAAGATTTAGGCAATACGATATCAAGGTTACCAGTACCTTGTATTGTGAAAATTAAGACATGAGTAAAAAGTAAAATAAATAGTAAAAGTTGACCTCTGACCTTGACCTGTGACCTGTTTTTTTTTGTCATTGACATTGCCCTGGCAAATCAAACTAGCATCTATCTATATCTATTGCCTGATGCCGTGATCCCCGAAGGGGTGGCCACGAACGAACCGCCCCATGCACCTCTGTCCCCAGTCAGTCAACCAGCACCGCCTTCGTTCATGTACTTCCTCACTCCATCCTTCCACCTCTCATTCGGTCTACTTCTCTCTCTCTGTCCCTCCACCTCGCTCTCGTACACCCTCTTAGTCATTCTCTCGCTTTCCATACGTTCCATATAGCCAAACCATCTCAAGTTGTTCCTTTTCACACTTTCCAGCACATCTACCTCCACACCACACCTCCTTCTTACTTCCTCATTAGTCTGTCTATCCCTCCATGTAACTCCGCACGCACTCCTTAAGTAATTTATTTCCACTGCTCTCTCTTGGTCTGAGTCTCTCAACCGACGTCCATGCTTCGCTTCCGTAAGTCAGTGTCGGGATTACCACACTGTCATGCAAGGACTTCTTCACTTCCATACTGACCACCCTATTTCTTGTTACTGCTTTTAGCGTTCCTACAACCCTCTTCCCCTGTTGTACCCTCTCCCGCACTTCTTCATCCATAGTCCCATCTTTACTCAACACACTGCCCAGATACTTAAAAGAGTTGATGATCTCCATAGCCTGACCATTCAGCTTCACCTCACACTCTGTGACGTCACCCCTTTCGAAGACCATAACCTTGCTCTTCCCCGCATTTACCTTCAAATTCCGTTTTTCGCACACTGTTCCAAACTCATTTACCAGACCCTGCAACTCCCATCATTATCACTCATCAGAACTGTATCATCCGCAAACAGCAGTATAGGTAGCTTCCACTCAATTCCCTCCCTTTTCAGCGATACACCAACATCCACTGATCATGATAGTATTTCTTTCATGACTCCATCCATATATACAGTAAACAACCACGGGGACATCACACACCCCTGTTTCAAACCAACATTCAGGTCAAAGAACTCGCTCTGCTCACTCTCCACACGTACTGCCGCCTTTGCACCCTCATACATGCTCTTCACTGCTTTCAGCAACTTGCCCTCTACTCCGTATATTCTATGTACTTTCCACAAACCTTCTCTATCCACTCTGTCATAGGCCTTCTCCAAGTCCATAAAGGCAACATACACCTTTTGTTTCTTCTCCAGATACTTCTCCACAACACAATTCAGGGTAAAAATCTGATCTACACATCCTCTTCCCTTCCTAAAATCTCCCTGCTCGTCGCCTATCCATTTCTCCATTCTCACTCTCACTCTCTCAATCACTACCCTACTGTATACCTTCCCTACTATGCTTAGAAGACATATTCCTCGGTGGTTACCACACACTCCTCTTTCCCCTTTGCCCTTATATAGGGGGCCTATTATGCCAGTCTTCCAGTCATCGGGTGCACTCCCCTTCTCCCATGCTAGTGTGCACATTTTCCATACCCATTCTATCACTATCTCACCACCATACCTCAATATTTCCCCACACACTCCATCTGTTCCTGGTGCTTTCCCCAACTTCACTCTTTTCATGGCTTCCCACACTTCTGACCTCCTGATCCCCACCTCCTCCTCCACTACTTCTCTTCTTCTCCCTCCCATACCATATCAAACTAGCATGCCTAATTTAATTAAAACCCATCAGTTAGTTTCATATATATTAATAGAATAAGTGACCTTGACCTTTGACCTTTATCTTGACTTTTATATGTGTGTCTAACAGTATTATTTTCTTTTTCATTTTAAGTGCAACTATCTCACCAAATTTTGTGAAGTTTGCATGAAAAGTAAAGACAATAGCATATTGACCTTGTATTTGACCTTGACCTGTGACCTTGACCTTTCATATGGAATTGTATAGTTTCTTGTATGACCTTGGCCTAGGTATTCCAAATATACATGGTAAGCCTAGTGAGCATCTAACAGTTAGTATAAGAAATACTTGCGAAAAACTTATTTTGACCTTTGACCTTGACCTTTGACCTTACCCTTTAGAATATTTACCTAAAATTTGGTCACTATGATATTAAGGTTACCAGTAACTTGTATAGAGAAAATGAAGACATTTGAGTAAAAACTAAAAAATATGAAATATTGACCTTATTTTTAACCTTGACCTTTGACCTTAACCTTTAAGTTAAACGGAAAAATTCTTATTGACTGACCATCGCCTTGACCAAATGGATATACATGTGAAATTTGGTGAAAATCCATCGAACGGTCTAGGAGGAGTTTCCGGACAGACAGACGGACGACGACGACGACGACGGACGACGACGGACGACAATGGACGACGACGACAGACAGGCTGGCTGGTGGTGCACAGTATACGGGCGGGATCTGTTTGCGCGATACCACTCTGCTTCGCAGAGTTGATAAACAAACTAGGCAAAGTACCTCTACAGTAAATGGAATGTATCTATTGTATATCGGTATGTCTAAAACGGTGATTGAACAACTTAACCAGTATCGGTAGATCGTTGCCTCCAGTGGATCTCAACCAGTGCAAGCTTTATCAGTACTCTTAGGTCATGATAAGTTATGTCAGGTTAGATAAAGACTATAAATTGCCACTGATTTAGTTTACCCTGCTTAGGTTGGCCCTGGTTGAGATCTGGTTGAAATGGTCAGTGTGTTGATGTGTCTGGGAATCGTCTATAACTGCCCAATCAGGCAAGTATAAACGGCTATCTATCCTTGCAATCTTACCTGACAATACTTGGGCAGCAAGGGCGTACACACCGATGATTGCGATTTGTGACCACAATACAAACGGAAAATAGATCCACCAATCAAACTCCCCGGAACATGCAATCTTATTTCACCAAGTATCGACAAGCAATATGGTGAGAATGTGGTCTTAAGGGGACAATGGTTACCATTTTGGGTTTATTTAATTATTTGTTCATTTAGTTTTTAGTTCCTCGCTAGACCTTCATCAAGCTATTAAAAATACTCGCTAGATAATTTTGTACATTTGTCGATAGCAAAATGTCCCTGCCGAAGGCCAGTTTCTTTTAATATTACAGGCTCGCTATCGCTCGCCAGGAAAAAATCGACACCTAAATGGCACGAAAGGTCTTGATATTGATATAGAAATGGGACGAAATGTATTAAAATCGACAAACTAAAGGGACGAACGTCTTAAAATCTGAAAACTAATGGGGCTAAACACGAGGAAGATGGGGGACCAGAAAAACTACCCATATCCCTTTTAGAACTTTTACCACCAGTACATAAACTTTATAAAGTTGAGGATCATACGGTGAAGCAGTGTGTAGCCGCGGCGCTCATCTCTGTGTCAATGTCCTTTGATACTTGGGGTTATTAACCCATTCAGTACTGGTGACATCCTTTTCATTATAGTCTGGCAACAATTAGACGATGTTATTCAGCTGAAAAAAGGCCTACAGCAATTAACAGCCTTCAAACTATCTCATTTAACTCTTTTCACTACCACAGATCCTTCTTAATCTGCACAAAAATAATCTAGATTTAGCTAGAATAAAATAAAATAGACGTCACCGGTACGTAAGGGTTAACCCAATACAGGAGCTACTGTTACCACACTTTACTTCCTGGAATGGGACTTTATAAATGTCCACTAACTCCAAGTTTCTATTTGCTGCTAGGTGAACAGAGGCACAGGGTGTAAGGAGACTTGCCCATCTGTCTCACCCTATCCAGGAATCAAACCCGGGACCTTATGATTAGGAGTCAAACGTCCTACCATTGCGCCAAACACTATTTGTGTTTGTTTTCTATTATAAAGTCGAAGTTTTAATGTATACCCTATCAGCACTAATAATGTATACCCTATCAGCACTAATAATGTATACCCTATCAGCACTAATAATGTATACCCTATCAGCACTAATAATGTATACCCTATCAGCACTAATAATGTATACCCTATCAGCACTAATAATGTATACCCTATCAGC
Organism: Paralithodes platypus; assembly: GCA_032716605.1. Lineage (NCBI taxonomy): Eukaryota > Metazoa > Arthropoda > Malacostraca > Decapoda > Lithodidae > Paralithodes > Paralithodes platypus. The sequence goes on from CM064517.1 coordinate 5,626,974, forward strand.
ACTAATAATGTATACCCTATCAGCACTAATAATGTATACCCTATCAGCACTAATAATGTATACCCTATCAGCACTAATAATGTTGGATACAAATTGATAACTAGTTGCTTCATATAAATATCTCATATTATATTATTATTGTCAGTATATGGTTTATTTTTTACACTTTTAGCATCAGGAGGCATTTCTTCATTATATTGTATCTTACAATATATAATAGAAACAGCTTAGGGTGGACCTCTAGTAATCAAGGGTGTAACACCTATCTCAATTTGCCCTTTGCCCCCCACAACCCCTTCCAAGCTAATACAAATATCGTCTATTAATAGCCAGAAGAAACTGCAAGCCTGCGTCATGGTATACAGGCAGGGTTAAGGGGGGCCGGGGGGCAGGTTAGTAGTGACGTTTTTGGAGAGAAAGATCTCTCACGCAACCAAATGTGGTGAAAATTCGAACCTGAGCAGTGTTGAATCAAGTTGATAGGTAAAATATGAAAATTAAAATAGATACTATATTATACAGGTATAGGTAGCCTGGAAAGTTCGTTATTTTCCTAGAGTGCCGTATATTCCGTTAAACAATCGACCAAAAACGGGAAAAGTGGTTAGGGCAGTGAGAATTCTGTTTCATAAGATAATTATTGAAAGTGTTACTTAAAGTTACTTAAAGTTTAAACATAACGAGTGTAAACGAGTGGCACTCCCCCATCCCACTCCCCACAAACCGCGTAACAAACACATGCTTGTCCTCCAAGCCCCCCCCCCCCCTCTCTCTCTCTCTCTCTCTTCTCTCAAATGTGGTGAAAATTCGAACCTGAGCAGTGTTGAATCAAGTTGATAGGTAAAATATGAAAATTAAAATAGATACTATATATACTGTAGGTAGCCTGGAAAGTTCGTTATTTTCCTAGAGTGCCGTATATTCCGCTAAACAGTCGACCAAAAACGGGAAAAGTGGTTAGGGCAGTGATCATTCTGTTTCATAAGATAATTATTGAAAGTGTTACTTAAAGTTACGTAAACTTTAAACATAACGAGGGTAAACGAGTGGCACTCCGCCCCCCCCCCCCCCCCCCCCCACTCCCACAAACCGCGTAACAAACACCTCCTTGTCCTCCAAGCCCCCCCACCCCCTCTCTCTGTCCCCCATGTAAGGGCGGGTGGAAAAACAAAAACAAAAACAAAAAAACAAACAATTTTTTTTACCAGAGACAACTGTACGAGTTGTAAGATGAATATACACATGCATGAAGGCACCGCATGTCGGATATGCAAGCAACCATACCACTAGATTTGCATAGGATTGACACCAATAAATGAGGCATACAATACAAGAGGGAAGAACCTCCATTTCTGCGATAGTTGTTTCGATATCACATGGCAAGTCATACAGACTGTAGAAAATACAGAAGTACAAGATAGACGGAAATATAGCCAAGACATAGCTACCTTTCACAGAAAATGGGGAACTATTGGGGCCTCAGGGCCCATACAAATATCACAACCCACACACGCACACCTTCCCATGATAATGCCCACATTGCCTCCTGCACATCAACACATATCGCCTGCCGAACAACAACCTTTCGCACCCTACATATACACAAACCCTGCCGCACATCTCCCCACACCTCCCCAGACCCAGAAAACACCCACATTAATCCCATCTATGGCCATTGACCACCCTACTGCTGTTGATCAAATACAATTGCAGGATAAACGTAGGATGCAACAAGCCCCCATATCAGGCTCCCCTTCCACATCGTCTCCCCCCTCACCACTGCCACCTGCCCACCTACAACCGACCCGTAACTCCACCCCCCTGCAGGCCTCACCCACCCATACACCAAGCCCAGTATCACCCACAACCACACTTAGCTCACCACATAACCCCTTGCAGCCCCAGCCACACCTACTGGGATTGTCTACACCAGTGTGCAGATATTATCTGGAAAGAAGGTGCTACTTTGGTCAAAAGGGCGAATATAATGGGAATTCATGTAGATTTGCTCATCCCAAAATTTGCAACAACATAACCAGTCATGGAAAATGTAGATTTGGTAAAACCTGCAAATACCACCACCCATCCCTTTGCAAGACATCACTTGAGAACAAGACCTGCTACAATATGAAATGCCCAGCTTTTCATATTAAAGGGACTTGGAGATATGCTAGACCTAACACGAATGGTAGCCCAAAAAACTCTCTAGCTATGCGAGGACGAGACAGAGGAAAAAGGCAAGGAGGGAAAGGGCAGATGAAGATGAAGATACTGAGGGAGATGGAAGAGCACATAGAACACCTCGAGCACCTCCTGGCCTCCCAAGAGTGGCCAATACATCCCGAAGACTATTAGGTACACATAGTACTCCAAACAATCCCTCCCCAATCTTGTTTGCAAATATCCAAGGCCTAAAAAATAGAACCACGAACAAAGTACCATTTATTAGGGGCCTGCTAGAAGAAGGAAACGCTATATTTGCGGCTCTCACAGAAACTCACATTAAAGATCAGCAAGATACTGAGGTATGGATTCCTGGTTACAACCTACATAGGGCGGACAGAACGCATAGATCACATGAGGTGTAACCTTGTACATACATGACTCACTGATATGTACTGAATTCCTAAATAACAGTAATGAAGTGGTGGAAATACTTGGAGTTAAAATAGAATCCCTAAATTTAGCAGTTATTGTTACATACAGGCCTCCAGACTCATCCCGAGAAGAATTCAAAACCCAGCTCAACAAAATAAAATCAGAAGTGGAAACCCTGGGGAACCCAACACCAAATATTATATGGCTAGGAGACTTCTAACCTACCAAACATTAAATGGAGACAACTAGAAAACCAGTTAGTGGCAAATAACACCGGAGAAGCAAATACTAATACGAGAGAGCTTTTTGAACTTTGTGATTGTTTTAGTCTTACCCAACATATTGCTGAACCCACACAGGAAAACAATATCTTAGACCTGGTCTTCACTAACAACGACTCTCTAGTACACAGCATTAACATATCAGACACAACATACTCAGATCATAAATTAATTGAGATCAAAACAACCTTAGAAAGTGTAAAGATAACCTCAGAATCGAGAACAAAAACCGGCCCATTCAGTAAATTTAACTTCAATAACAAAAACATTAGGTGGGAAGAGGTAAATCAAGAAATGGAGGAAATAGACTGGGAAGATTTAATGGATAACCTGACACCAGCAGAATGTCTAGTCTTAATAACAGAAACCATGACCCAAATCTGTAGCCACCATATACCTGCAAGACAAACAAAACGAAGAAGCAAACAAGATCGGGAAAGGAGGAGGCTGTACAGAAGAAGAAAATTACTCACACAAAAACGCACACATCAAAATCTACAGGATAGGCAAAAGGCCGAAATAGATAGAGAAATTGTGGAAATTGAACAAAGGCTAAGAATATCATATGAACTACAACATATGGAAGAGGAGAGGAAAGCTATTGCAGGTATAAAGGAAAATTCCAAATACTTCTTTTCATACGCCAAACAAAAGGCTAAAACAACATCAAACATCGGCCCACTGAGCAAAGGGGACGGCTCTTTCACAGGGGACAAAAAGGAAATGAGCGAACTCTTAAGCAGGCAGTATGAAATGGCATTCAGTGAGCCTGATGAAACAAAAGTCATCAGAGACCAAAATATATTTTTCATGGAAACATCCCCGGAACATTTCACGGAAACCCCTCAGATGCTGGATATTGATTTCGGTCCAAAAGACATAGAAGAGGCCATTTCCAACATGCCATCCCACTCGGCACCAGGCCCGGACTCATGGAATTCGATCCTAATGAAAAAATGTAAGGAAAACCTCTCAAAACCCCTGGCTATAATGTGGAGAAGGAGTCTAGACACTGGTGACATACCAGATAGCTTGAAAAACGCAATAATTGCCCCACTGCATAAAGGAGGGAGTAAAGCACTACCAAAAAACTACCGCCCGGTAGCTCTAACCTCTCACATCATTAAAATTTTCGAGCGAGTCCTGCGAAGCAAAATTTCAACATTCATGGAGACAAATGAACTACACAACACCGGTCAACATGGGTTCAGAGCGGGAAGATCATGTCTCTCACAACTTTTGGAACACTATGACAAAATTCTTAAAGCGCTAGAAGAAAAGAAAAACGTGGATGTCATTTACACCGATTTTGCTAAGGCATTTGATAAATGTGACCATGGTACAATAGCCCACAAACTGAAAGCAAAAGGTATAACTGGGAAAATCGGACGGTGGATATACAATTTCCTCGTAAACCGAAAACAATCGGTAGCAGTAAACCAAGTCACTTCTGAGCCTTCGGATGTCAAAAGCTCAGTGCCCCAAGGAACAGTGCTAGCGCCCCTTCTGTTCCTCATACTAATTTGCGACATAGATACCAACACCAGACACAGTACGGTGTCGTCTTTTGCTGATGACACAAAATTGAGCAAGATAGTAAACACACAAGAGGACACGGGCCGACTGCACGAAGACATGAATGTAGTGTTCCAGTGGACCAGGGAAAACAACATGCAATTCAATGAGGAAAAATTCCAATTAATACGGTACGGAGATAATAATGGTGTTAAAGAAATTACAAATTACTTAACAGAATCTAACCACATAATAGAACGGAAAGACAGTGTGAAAGACCTTGGGGTATTAATATCTGAAAATATGGGTTTCAAAGTACATAACCAGGTCAAAGTGGCGGCTGCGAAACGTCTAACGGGTTGGATTCTGCGTACTTTTAAAACACGCGGTGAATTGCCTATGATAACGCTCTTCAAATCTCTAGTGCTACCGCGGCTTGAATACTGTAGCGTATTAACATCCCCATACAAAGCAGGTGAAATAAATTACGTAGAGAGTGTACAAAGAAATTTCACTTCGCATATAAGTTCGATAAAACATCTACACTATTGCGAGCGTTTAAGAGCACTGAATCTGTACTCACTGGAACGTAGAAGAGAACGTTACCTAATAATATACACATGGAAAATCGCAGAGGGTTTAGTACCAAACCTACATACTCCGATAGTCATGAAATTCAGTGATAGGAGAGGCTGGGAATGCGAAATCCCCCGGATGAATAACAGGGGTGCTATGGGCTCTCTGCGAGAGGGCTGGTTATCACACAGAGGCCCACGTCTCTTCAACAAACTCCCACGGCGAGTAAGAGACATGAGGGACATCTCGTTAGACAACTTCAAGAGAGCCCTAGATGTCGAACTGCAAAAAGTGCCAGACGAGCCCATCCTCGCAAGGGAGCGAGCTGTCGCTTCAAACAGTCTACTGCACCAAATCACCACCCATAACGAGGGGTGTCGCGCTCCTTGGTGCCGCTAGAGGAGCGGCGAACACATCCAAAGGTCCAAAGGTAAGGTAAAGGCCACCTCATTTTTTTGTTCTCTCTCCCTCTCTCTCTGAGTTGTATCCATTCGGCCCCATTCAGCCTACTGTTTTAAGACGTTTATCCCTATCCAGGTGTCGATTTTATTCTTGGCGAGCTGTAGCGAGCCAGCATATTTATAAAACAAAATTTTGACAGCAGGTTAAATTTGTACATTTTTCGAAAGAAAAATGTCTCTGGCGAAGCCAGATTTCTCCATGCAATGCTGGCTCTTTATCGCTCGCCAGGAAGAAATTGACACCTAGATGGGGATAAACATCTTAAAACAGTAGGCTGAATGGGGCCGAATGGATACAAGCCAGATAAATGGAGAGAAAAAAGCAGGTCACCCCCCTTAAGGGGATGTTTTGCTTTATGTGTTATATTTTGTATTTACCGTATTATTTTCAGTGTCCTCATTAGACCTCCATCAAGCTTAATACATATATCCCCAAGACCCACATTTGAGTTAGATTTGAGATTTTTTCGGTAGAAAAATGCACCAATAAAATCTCGACAACTAAATGGTACAAAAGGTCTTAATAAATTATTCTGTCAGAATTCTAGGATTGCCTCTTATTATGTTTTTTATTTATTATTATGTTTGTTTTTAAGCCTTGGGGACAAACTAATATACATTGCATGAACATGGCAAAAGCAAACAAAATCTCCAATGATGATTTAAAAGAATCCACAAGGACCAGTTTGTGTTAATGTAGTAGGTTGAAAGAAAAACGATGTATTACGGGTTCTATTTTAACTGTTATTCATAGTTGGTAATGGAGCCTATACCTGTAGGATAGTGTTAACCCCTTATGTACCGGCAACGTCTTTGTAGTTTTATTCTAGCTATATTTAGACGATTTTGTGCAGTTAAAGAAGGATCTGTGCTAGTAAAATGGTTCAAGTGAGATAGGTCGAAGACTGTTAATTGTCGGAGGTCCTTTTTAAACTGGATAAAATCGTTTAATAGTAGCCAGAGTAAAGCTTAAAAACGTCACCGGTACAGAAGGGATTAATACTCTGAAACACTTCGTATGTTTGTTTTTCATTAGGAATATGGGAATCACAAGAACATATGAAACCAAATAGGCCTACCAAGTTTTTCAGAGCTATGTGTACATATACGCCTTAGGTGTATCATTAATTTATTTACCGTACATTATATTAACAGCACGAAGTGTAGGTGTACTGTGTCTACTGTTGAGAGGCCGTAAGAAGATATGGTCACACGAGAGAGAGAGAGAGAGAGAGAGTGTTACAAGCAGTCTCAAGGAATAGTTAGTATCTCAAAGACCTTGCGGTCCATTCTGGGGAGATACTCAAAGTGGAAGGAGAGATTTGTTAGTGCACTACACTCATTACAGGGTGATAACATTACTATCTACTCTCTTCTTGAACTGCTCTACTGAAGAACTGTTTAGGTTAACTTAGAACAGACAAATAATGAGCATAGCACAAAAAACGGGCCATTACCACTAATCCCAGGGGAGTGATTAGAGGTTGACCTGTCACACGGGGTCTTCCTCCCTTCATACCGTATATATGCCCCTGCTGCCCTGGTATTGAAGCACCCTCAAATACCGGAGAAAAATTGTAACTATCACACTACCACAGCAGAGCAACAACAACCCTATTACTTATTTGGAAACCTTATTTTCAACAAGTCTAAGTGACTTAAATCCTTTTGTTTGTGACTGGCGGTATAGGGACAACTTTGTTTGCAACAAGTTGCCATCACTTACTTGCAACAGGGGATCATAGAGTACCAACCTTGTTTGCAACTGTTAGGGAGCCCATGTTTGCTACTATGACTCTCAGTATTACAACCTCACTTGCAACAGGTTGTTGTGCTGCAAGTCACCACTGAGAGAGAGACCCAATGGCACCAAAGCTACCACTCTGCCTAGGGACACCATCTCCACAGAACCTTTTCTGTTTTTTTTGCTAGGTTTCCATCGAGCTTAAAAAACAAAACAAAAACACTTAAAGATAAACTTGTCCCAGCCGAAGGCTTCTTCCTTCTTCCTCCATTATTAGTGACCTCTACTGACCTTTACCTCTTAGTGTGGTGACTTAATGAAATGGCTTGTGTTAACAAGAGTTCTACCTCTTCCTATATTCCCCAGCTTTGTCTTGCTTTGCAAGAAAGGTTGGAGAATGTGGAGAGGGAGGTGCAATCTCTTAAAGATAAAAATCTTGCCTTGAAAATAACTGGCGGAGAAGAAGAGTGACGCTAGTGTTCCTAGGGTTCGTGAAGCTCCCTGGAAAGTGGTTGCTTCAAGTGTAACGGCCTGAAAGCTGAAAAGGCAGCCACTCAAGACCAGCAACAAGTTCATCACCTTGCCTGATGAGTGTGATGGCGAACAAGTCAGGGATAGCAAGGCTGGGAGTGATAGCAAGGATGGGAGTGTTTCCAGGGGCGATGAAAACTCGAGAAAGGGAGGTAAGGAGACTACAAATAATGGTAAGTGTAAGCTTATCAATGTTGTTGGAGACTCTATGGTTAGGTATTTAGGTGACAATCTCTCCACCAAAGTTAGAAAGCTCGAGTGTCTCCCCGGGGCAGGTATAGGTAGAGTTTGTGAGAGATGGGAGGACGTCATTGACGACTTTGGAGATAAACCCATAGTCGTACTTAGTGCAGGTAGTAATGACGTGGGTAAGCTTAACAGTGTTGAACTGCGTAAATTGTATAGGGTAGCCGTAGATAAGATTAGGATGAAGGGTGGGATTCCAATTGCTTGCTCTATCTTGCCAAGACGAGGTGTCAGACGTGAATGGTTGTCCAGAGCAATTGGTTTCAATTGCTGGCTGGCAAAGCTGTGTGTGAGTTGTCATTACCATTCATAGACAACTGGAGCCTCTATTACGGTAACGATAGCTTGTATGCAAGGGACGGAGTGCATTTAAGTAGGAAAGGAGTAGGGATGCTAGGAAGGTTAGTTGATAGAGCAGTTGAGGTGGGGTTCTAAATTGGCAATATCCCATCAAAAGAAAACAAAAGAAATTAGGTGATAGAAAGAATAGTCAGGAAAAAAAATTAAATGTTATTAATAACAGTGAAACAATAGGTGATTGGGTTAATTGTCGTACTGGTACATCAGATAGGAATAGAAAATTTCAGTCACAGGATATTAATTATACTGTTAGTAGAAATATTGAAGGTGTAACGGAAGATGAAAAATTCAGTTAGAAATAACGGTAAATCCGATACCGGTAAAAGAAATACATTGCGATTATATTATACAAACTGTAGGAGTTTATGTAACAAAATGGACGAACTTAGAACACTTGTTAGCAACGAAAACATAGACATTATAGCGCTGACTGAACCATGGATTAATACAGAATCAAGATTTGTTTTAGCATAATTCCATATACCAGGATATAGTTTGTTTAAATACGACCGAACAATTAGGAGGGGCGGTGGAATAGCATTGTTTGTCAGGAGTTCATTAAACTGCTGTACTATATCAGGAATTAGATTAAATAATTATAACGAAAGTGTTTGGGTAGAGGTTAGCGAAGGTAGTGACCCATAATTATTGGAGGTATTTATAGACATAAGAACATAAGAAAATGGGAGTCTGCAGAAAGCCGATCGGCCCACACAACCCCAATTACAAGGCCTAATTATAGGCCCAACTCACCAATACCCTGGGGACGGACCCCACAAAAACATAACAAGATTATGGGGATCTACCACCAAATATGAGTAGAAACGAAGGTACAGCTTTATGGCAGGAAGTGAAAATAGCATCAAGGTTAAGCAATGTGTGTATTATGGGGGATTTTAATTTTCCGAATATTGATTGGCAGCATCAAATCGGCGACTCAGATTCTGAAGAGCTTATTGAGGCGGTGCAAGATAGTTTTTTTATTTCAATTCATTGACTCGCCGACTAGAGGTAATAATATCCTCGATTTAGTTCACAGTAATAATGAACATATGATAAATAATGTAGAGATAGGGGACCAACTAGGAAGTAGCGACCATACTGTATATCAATTTATTTTAATATACAATGGACAGGAAAGGCTAAAGAGAATACGACACTTATCCCATATTTCAGAAAAGATGATTATGGTGGATTAAGAAGAGCCTGAAGGGTCGACCCTATGGTTAAACAATTAAGTGGACCCAGGTGCGCTAATGAAATTACTCTCTCTCAGATACCCGTTTTAACTCAGGATAAATTGACAGCTACATATGAACATTTTATTTCGTCATTCCACAATTCGCAAAATAAATATATCCCCAAAAGAAGATATAGATCGACACAGAACCAACCAAAGTGGATGAATAATAAACTAATAGATCTTATAGGAAAACAAGAAAGGAATACATAGAAACATTAAGAAAGGCGAAAATCACCTACTTATTTACTATCACACTCTATCAAGACAGGTCAAAAAGGAAAGCAAACCGAAATTATGAAATCAGGATAGCAAATAACTAAAAAAATTACCCTAAAGCTTTTTACCAGCTATACAAATTTATAGTTAGAGATGTAATAGGCCCCCTTAAAACTTCGATAGGATAAATGACAGACAATTATTTAGAAATGTGCAGTACATTAAATAGTCAATTTCTTTCCGTTTTCACTAATGAAAATTTGGCACAGATTCCAGAAGTCCGTAAGGTATATAGCGATAGTATAGAAAATAGGTTGTTGTTATTGTTGTTGTTCCCCAAGCTGCCTGGCCGAACAGCCCCAAGGCCCCGAGCAAGGCCAAGGCCATAACCGAGCGCCCCCACAGAACCATAGGTTAAGTACGGTTACTATAAGTAGAAATGATGTGCTTAAGGAAATTGACAGACTGAAACCTCAGAAATCGCCTGATCCTGATGAGCTTGCACATGTAGTTCCGATCTTCAAAAAGGTGATAAATCTATAGCATCTAATTACCGTCCCATTAGTCTCACATCATTCATAGGAAAGTTGCTAGAGTCAATTATTGCTAGGAAAATTAGAAACCACTTAGAAACATTTAACTTAATCAATTCTTCTCAGCATGGATTCACTCAGAGACGTTCTTGCCTTACTAATTTGCTTAGCTTTTCCTCAGAGGTATATGAAGCAGTAGATAATGACAAGTCATATGATATAATATACTTGGATTTCAGTAAAGCTTTCGACAGAGTCCCTCATGAGAGATTGATGAGAAAGGTTGAAGCGCATGGAATAGGTGGGTCGTTGTTGGGATGGATTGGGTCATGGCTAATTGGTAGGAAGCAGAGAGTCAGCATAAATGGTATTAAGTCAAAATGGGGAGCAGTCAAAAGTGGTGTTCCCCAGGGATCTGTATTGGGTCCTCTTTTGTTTGTTATATACATAAATGACCGTGATTTAGGTATAACTAGTAGGATAAGTAAATTCGAAGACGATACCAACATGGGGAGAACAATAGATTCAGATAGCGACATAGAGTGCCTCCAAAGGGATCAAGATACTTTACACGAATGGTAAGTAAATTGGCATATTAATTTTAACATTGACAAATGCAAGGTATTAAAGATAGGGAAGAAGAATACAATTGCAAAATAGAAAGTAGCTATTATGGAATAAAAAAACTCAGACTGTGAGAAAGATCTAGGTGTGTTTGTTAGCAATGATTTGAACCTAAAAAACAGTGCATAAGCGTTCGTAACAAGGCAAACAGGATTCTCGGGTTAATCAGTAGGAGTGTGCATGAGTAACAGAACTTCTGATGTTATCTTAAAATTGTACTTGTCATTAGTGAGACCCCATATGGATTATACTGTTCAATGTTGGTGTCCTTATTACAGAATGGACATATATTCCTTGGAGAGGGTACAGCGTAGAATGACAAAAATTATCCATAATATTAGAAATCTTCCATATGAAGAAAGGTTAAAGAAATTAGGCTTACATTCCTTAGAGAGACGCAGAGTTAGAGGGGATATGATAGAGGGTTCAAGTGGGTTAGTGGGATTAATAAAGGGGACATGAAAGATGTACTAAAGCTCAGTGATAGCGAAAGAACTCGAACAAATGGTTTCAAATTAGATAAATTTAGTTTCAGAAAAGATATAGGCAAATATTCGTTTGGTAACAGAGTTGTAGATAGGTGGAATAGGCTACCAAGTGCTATAGTGGGATCAAGAACGATAGATAGCTTTAAGAAAAAAAAATAGATAGGCATATGGACGAGGTGGGTTGGGTGTGAGGGGGATCTGCCAGGTGTGGGCGAATCGGCGCTGTACAGACCCCGTTTACTGACCTCTGACCGTTTTGGTCAGGTCGGTCCTGATGGTATTAGTGAGCTGATCCTATAATTAGGCCTTGTAATTGGGGTTGGGTGTGATAGGGATCTGCCTTGTGTGGGCCAAATCGGCTTACTGCAGACTCCCATTTTCTTATGTTCTTATGTTCTTATGTTCTTAAAATTACAGGGTCACTACCGCTCGCCAGGAAAATATCGACACCTAAATGGCACAAAAGGTCACAATATTGACAACAAAATGGAGCGAAAGGTTTTAACATTGTCAAACTAATGAGGTGAGCGTCTTAAAACTTCATAACTAATGGGGCTAATCATGAGGGAGAAAGGGGAACAGAAAACCTAATAACTCCCCTTAAGCCCAAGATATAATAATTGACCCTTTATATACGTATAAACATGCGACTTGCGACGTCTATTTCATTTCGTTTTAGCCATGTTTAGACGATTATGTGCAGCTTAAGAAGGATCTGAGGTTGTAGAAGGGGTTTATTGAGATATTTAGAAGCCTATAAATTGCTGGAGGCCCTTCTTAAACTGAATACAATCGTCTATTAATATCCAGTATAAAATGAAAAATTACGGAACTGGTACTGAACGGCCCAATGAAGGGGGATAATAATGAGGTTAATGAGGAGGTTAACGAGGCCCGATATGTTTAGTGATTGTATGATTTTCGCCCTAATTAGGTGGCAATATTATCCTGGCGAGTGATAGCGAGCCTATAGTTTAAGAAAAAGACCAGGATATTCTTCTATGAAAAAACAAAAAAACACAAAAATATATATATGTACAGTATATATATATATATATATATATATAGTATGCTGTATATACTGTATATATATATATTTATATATAATATATACAGTATATACAGTATATATTATTTCCAGACAAACGGGGCAATTCTTCTTAAACTCAACACACTGATGGGACATAACCGTGGTGCGTGAGGAGGGGGAGGTAGAACAGAGTTGAACCCCAGCTGTGATAGGTGAACCCCTAGGACTAATGAGTAAAAGGGGTGGATGGCTAATGAAGGGGGGATAACGAGGGTCGAGTTAACGAGGCCCCCCAGGTTAAGGGGAGATGGGTCGTTTTTCAGAACCCCCTTCTCCCTCAAGTTTAGCATATTAGTTTTATAT
>CM064517.1:5642282-5677282 GCA_032716605.1 Paralithodes platypus
AACATTGACGGCTTGGTTGTTAATATGTGTTATGCCGGGATATAATATTAACATTGACGGCTTGGTTGTTAATATGTGTTATGCCGGGATATAATATTAACATTGACGGCTTGGTTGTTAATATGTGTTATGCCGGGATATAATATTAACATTGACGGCTTGGTTGTTAATATGTGTTATGCCGGGATATAATATTAACATTGACGGCTTGGTTGTTAATATGTGTTATGCCGGGATATAATTTTAACATTGACGGCTTGGTTGTTAATATGTGTTAAGCCGGGATATAATATTAACATTGACGGCTTGGTTGTTAATATGTGTTATGCCGGGATATAATATTAACATTGACGGCTTGGTTGTTAATATGTGTTATGCAGGGATATAATATTTATATCTCGTTATCAAGTCTGCACTAAAATCCAAGTATGGACTTATAGACTGTAAATTTACTCAACAGGAACACATCTAACACGTCCTTAATCACAGAAATAGGTATTCAATCAGGTGCTACAAAACTCAATGATAACACGCAGGTAATTGTACATATATAATTTATTCAATAGCAAAAGGGTTGATGTATTTATTGTTTCTGATCATATACTCCTGATCTCTCAACATGCTGCAGAATTATTTCAATGCTGAGATCACGGATGTATTAACCCTTCCTACCCGGGCTGCCTTACAAAAGGACGGAGGTCATATCCGGGCGATCTGGCCGAAAAACGTCTAGGCCTAGGCTACCGTATCTTTGTTATTTTAACTGCTAGAAATTTCCCACGCATCCCTAAACGTAGTGCGGTTTCCAATCTATAGACTGGCATTGAATAGAGCTCTCTAAGTCAACTCGTTCAGTTGTGATGACGATTTCCGTGGAGCGAATTTTTCCGCGATGTTGACAATATCGGAGCTTTTCAGACACTAATTTCGTCATATCATACAACAACAACATTGATCCGACGTCTCCTTCTTGTTTTCGAAGGTGCGGTGACGCAATGAACGGCTTTGTTTACATGTGTCGGACGCACGGCGTTCAGACCAAGCTGAATAGGCTTTCAAGCTTACTGTCTGTTAAAAGGACACCCGGGTACCGGCCCATCTGCCGCGGTGTCCTTATAAAAGGACACCCGGGCTGGAAGGGTTAAGCACGATAAGGTCTGAGAGTTAACTTCACTATTATAAGGAACAGGAAGTAACACAGGGAATGCATAAATATTCAGTCTCGAATAAAGAACACAAATTATAACCTATTGTGGTAATAAAATAATAGGAAATATACAATTAATTATAAAGAACACGTAACATATAGAATCAACCCTTGATAATAATATATATGTGAGTCGAGTGTCTAACGTATTTTTATTCTTTAGAACATAAGTTTCCCCGGGTAGGAGAGAATTAGGTGAGTTGAGATTTTAAAAAAAGTGCAGGAACGGTTGGTTCGAGTAACACTCGAGTGAGGGGTGCTCGTGGGCAGGTAAATCAGCCCGGATAGGGGTTGCTAATGACCAGGTAAATAGCTCAGGTCATTCTAGTTACTGCGGTCTTGGGAATTTTATTTACTATTAGTGCGACTATGAACTTAATACTTGGAAGAAGAAGTTGAAATTACGGGAAATGATGTGCGTAATTAATTTTACAATTCAACTTGTTATTAACTTACTTTTGATAACTATATGATCTGAACGTATGTCTCTTCAATCAATATATGCAGTAATATTAAATCGGGTCGAGGAATTCAGAGGTAATATTTACTCTATGATTATGAATAAATCAAGGATCAATATCTCTTAAGCAAAAATTGATAAAAAGTACAGTTAACAGAACTAGCGTAGTTAAACAATACTGATGAACGCTTTATATAAAATCAGCGCATACGAATAATTAAATACATTATTAATTATAAGTAAAATGGCGTACGCGACAAAGTTGTACTAAATGAAATACCCGAAAAGGTATAATAAGATATCTGAACGAGTTAACATGAGTCTTGTAAAGAATTCACACAATAAGCGGTGTATTCGGATCGATGAATAATTAGATAATCGATCTATGCAAGACTAGAATACCTAGATGATAAGAATCAAAATTATCTACATCAATAATCAAATGCACATAAATACGGTTCAGTCAATAATGGAAATAACGCTTACATAAACGAGCGTAGATTTAGAATCTCGGGAAGAAAGTATATATAATACTTAATAACAATTCTTCACAACGAGGGGAACTGAGATAAACAAAATATGAAATTGAGCTTAGGTTCTAGGTAACAGGTTCTTATTTAACCCACTGAACTCCAGCGACGACACGTTGTCGTCGGCAATGTTTGTAACGCTAAACCCCAGCGACGACAACTTTGCGTCACTGGTAATTACTCCGGTCCTATGGAACCTAGAGGGCTTAGATTTGTATGGGAACTGTGTAAGTATCCCACGCAACCATGCCGATGGTTGAAACTCTCAAAGTCCAACCGCATGCGCGTGAGCGCGCACAAACCTGTTTTGGGGTGTTTTTGCCTTCAATTTTCCCCTCTTGTAAATCCGACTTTTGGGCGCACCGTAGGACCCCTTAATGACCTAGGGGATCGGTTTTTTGTGGGTTTTCCTTCATTCCTAACCCATTCCTGGTGTTTTCTGGGAAATGTTTTTTTTTTCAAAACCTGCTGGTCCTGGGTGGTACATTTATTATAAACTAGCTGGGGCTCAGTGGGTTAAAGAAGGGAATAATTACACGTTATACACTTCGACTTATACTTGTAATAAACATAATAGAATTGGACATAATACAAGGAAAATCTGTGAGTATTTAGCTAAGTGTTTTTATTGAACACAAGTATGTAACGTATGCGTAGTACGTTCTAGGAAGTAAATATAAAAATTGAGCACTTCGATCTTAGGCACAGATCTAGATAACAATTACTACAAACTCTGAGAGATTAACACATACGCAATGGATAAGGATCTTGGAAACAGATCTCTAGATAATTAAGCACTGTAATATTCACATACTTTAACCTTACCTTCACATTAATAATCACAATGTAAGATACTCAGAAACACTTAAGGTAATGAAGGAGGGTAGACAGCTAAGAGGAAGTCTGGCCGACGTTGAACGTAGATCCACAGGGCAGCACTTCAGGAAGAACGTAGGTCCACAGGGCAGCACTTCAGGATGAACTGCTTCTCACAATCAGGACTTCAGGATCCGAACTTCAGAAGGCACACAGCAGGTTCGGCAAGCTCTCAGGCTGGGGGCAAGGCAAGACAATTGTTCCACTGCTGTTAGATGCCCCGTTCTTATTCAGAGTTAAGGACATTACCCCAGTGGATGTTTGCATACTTTTCCTATATTTCGTTGAGGCTATGTTTGACTTAATTCTTGCCTCTTGCTCATAGGACTTCAAGGTAAAAAGGATATTGTAATACGTTGTGATCAAGTTGTGATGATTAATACTTAACTAATACTTACATGATAATTATTATTAGGTAAATACATACAATAGCTATTTTATTTAACACTTAGGTGTTCGTTACATAGCCTAGTATGCATGTGATAATTATTATACTGATTACTTCATAATTGTAGCTCTTTGGCCAACTTGGTAATAATTTGCCTATGTTGTCTTCTACTATTATGTTAGATGGTTCTCCAGGCCCATCATAATTTATAGGCCTCCTTAGTTCCATTTGTTCTGGTAGCATTCAGGCCTTTGGTGTTTTACTTGCATAAACATTTCTTCGTTATACTGCAAATCCGGGGTTTGAACAAATGGTGGCTGGTGATTGGCGGGTGTGTTTTGAAACCGCGGCCGTGATAGGACATCAGGATTTCCCTTTAACTGGGGTGACTGTCTTAGATATCCCATGTCCCATAGAGTCTGGGAAGTTCCTGAGGCCATGGCGTGCTCGGGTAAGCTTGGCTTTCTTCGTTCCCTCCTTACTTTTATGTTTTCAATCTTACATGAACTGGAGCCCGTTCTCGCCAAACCCCGTCATTTCAATATGATATTTTGTTTAATTATTTTTGGGGGGATTTTTAATGTTTTTGCCATTTTTGAGCAATTAATTATTAGTTTGACCACTAGTCTAAAATATATAAATAAATAAAACATAAATACTCAAATAAATATAATAAGATAAATTTGAAGGCTTGCTTTCGCTCGCCAGAACAAAAATCGACACCTGAATGAGGTGAAGCGTCTTATAATCGCCAAACTAATGGGGAAACTATCTTTAAATCTATGGAGTTACATAGGGAGGATACAAAAAAGACACCTTCTTACCAGATAGGGTTACCTTTATCCCTTGGCTTATGAAATATCCGACAATAAAAGAGACAGACACAAAACAACAGAACAGCAACCGCTAATGATCACAAAAGCTTCATTGATCTCTGGTTTTGCGTAAGCTAAAAACAAATAATCTCTCCTTTTCTCTATCTCTCTCTATCTACCTATCTATCTATCTATCTATCTGTCTGTCTGTCTGTCTATATCCACTAGCATTATAGTTACTATCGTCCGTAAAGCTCTTCATTCACTTGTAAATCAGCTCTAAACCATATGGGGTCCTGAAGGGGGCGGTTCTCGGGCAGCATCACGTTTGGGAGTGTAGGGGGAAAATAAATATACAATGTCAAAATTCATGGGCTTTTTATCTATATATATTATTTATTTTTCAGTTTCCTCGCTAGACCTCCATCAAGCTTAGAAAAACACCCCCTAGACCCCCTTTCAAGATAATTTGTAAATTTTTCGGTAGAAAAACGTCCCGGCCGAAGGCCGGTTACTTCTAAAATTAGAGACTTGCTATAGTTCGCCAAAAAAAAAACGACACCTAAAGGGCACGAAAGGTCTTAATATTGAAAACAAAATTAGGCGAAAGGTCTCAAATCGCCAAACTAACGGAACGAACGTCTTAAAACCTCAAAAATAATATGATATACATGAGGGAGAAGGGGGTACAGAAAAAGCGAGTTTTACCCCCTTAAATAATGTGCGTAAAAGGTGTCTATAATTATTTGCATACATAAAGGAATATTGGTAGTATTATACCCTTTTAACTCTTTCACTACCGGAGATGTATGTTGTTTTATTCCATATATATTTAGACGATTTTATGCAGCTTATGAAGTATCTGTGGTAGTTAAAAGAGTTAATGAAGAGAGTTTGTAGCCTCTTAATTACTACACGTCCGTCCTAAGATAAATAAAATCGTCTAATAAATACCAGACTATAATTAACAGAGGCATCGGTACTGAAGGGGTTAATTTAGGGATAGCATGCAGATTATCAATATACCCTATGACTCTAATTATACACGTTTTCACACCCCATACTGTTCTTAGAATAAGAATAACTAAAACTAGCTCCCCCTTCCCCCCCCCCCCCACCGGATCTACCTACCTTATCCTACAGCTAACTTATAATAAATTGCCGATCATGAAATACTGCTGAAATTATATACCTGCTTACATATATCGTTTATCATCTTATTTAAGGGGGGTCACCTGCTTTTTTTTATCTGTTTCACCCTCTCTCTCTTTCTCTGGTTTGTATCCATTCGGCCCCATTCAGCCAACTGTTTTAAGACGTTTATCCCCATCCAGGTGTCGATTTCTTCCTGGCGAGCGATAACAAGCCAGCATTGTATGGAGAAATCCGACTTCGCCCGAGACATTTTTCTATCGAAAAATGTACAAATTTAGCTTGCTGTCAAAACAAAAATAAATATATGCTGGCTTGCTACCGCACGCCAGGATAATATTGACACCTGGATGGGAGTAAACGTCTTAAAACAGTAGGCTGAATGGGGCCAAATAGATACAAGCCAAAGAGAGAGGGAGAGAAAGAAAACAAATCGAGGTGGGCTCCCTTAATCATATAATCAGTGCAGTAAGTGTTTTGTATAATCAATTAACCCCTTGAGAATTATGACGCGTTTTGGCAGTTTATCATTAGACGATTTTACTTGGATTAGGAAGGGTATATGGAATTCGAGAGGGTTAATTGAGACGGTCTTTAACCTCTTCTCATTCCCACAGATCCTTCCTAAGCTGTATAAAGTCGTCTATCGATAGCCAGAATAAACTGTCATATTGCGTCATAATCCGCAACGGGTTAACGTACTGTGTTTCAGTATTAACCCTTTCTGTACCGGCAACGTTCTTTTTATATATTATTCCAGCTATATTTAGACGATGTTGTGCTTTTTGAGAAGGATTTGTGGTTGTATAACGGGTTTAGTGAGATAGTTCGAAGCCTTTCAATTGCTGGAGGCCCTTTATACACTGTATAAAATCGTCAAATAATAGCCAGAATAAAGTGGGAAGGACGTCGCCGGCACAGAAGGGGTTAACCAAGGTGCATCATCACTATAAGTTGTCTAATGAAGCAAATTGGCACGAATCTAATTGAGTGTTAATTGCAATTTATAATTACCCTGGTTTATGTAATAATATATATAGGCACATTAATGGGGGTAGTGCTTGTTTTTTGGTCTATATTTTTATCTAGTAATGTATTTTTGAGTTTCCTCGCTAGACTTCCATCAAGGTTAAAACACATCCCTAGCCAGATAAATTTGTAAATTTTTCGGTAGAAAAATTTCCCGGCCGATAGCCGGTTCCTCCTAAAATTCAAGGCACGCTATCGCTCGCCAGGAAAAAATAGACACCTAAATGGCATGAAAGGTCTTAATATTGACAACAAAAAATCGTGTAAAAAGTCCTAAAAGCGCCAAACTAAAGGGCCGAACGTCTTAAAATCTGAAAATTAATGGGGCTAAATATGAAGGAGAAGGGGGTTCAGGAACATACCAATACTTCCACTTAAGGAGGTGTCATACGGGAGTTTTTACCTCTATCTTCGAAGTCAACGTTTTTCCGACAACGTTTCTAGGATATTTGTTTTCTGGTGTTGGAAACTATACTCTGTTTCTTTTCAGCTGACGATAAATGGAATCCCTGTGCAGCTAGTATTTTGATACCTTATGAAAAAATATCATGTCGCTGCATCATATTAAGACCAAGTTTATATAATTAGCACCATATTTCAATATAAAAATCTTCCAAATAACTGAGAAATCATGATGGGAACCATATACAATAAATCATGATGGGAACCATATACAATATATCATGATGGGAACCATATACAATATATCATGATGGGAACCATATACAATAAATCATGATGGGAACCATATACAATATATCATGATGGGAACCATATACAATACATCATGATGGGAACCATATACAATATATCATGATGGGAACCATATACAATAAATCGTCAGTTGAAAAGAAACAGACTACAGACTGAAGATGCATAGATTAATGTGACAAGAATTATGTATGAAGTTTACCTCGCTTGTTGTTAGATCTGTGTCGATGATGAATGTTAACTCTGTGCAACTCTCCAACCCAAGAGTGAAACGTTACTCTCAAACTTTCTTCTACTCAACAGCTGAGCTCTGGAACTCTCTCCCAGAATCAGTCTTTCCCACTTCCTATGACTTAAATTGCTTCATACTCCGTGTGTCCAGGCATTTTGGCTCGAACGTCCCTTGATTTTGTCCCTGTCACTCTTTCAACTATGGGGGAGGCACTCGCTATAGGCAGTTATGCCTTTTGCCTCCCTCAATCTCATAGACAAAAAAAAAAAAAAAAAAAAGTACTCGTTTTTTATGGACCTCCTTCTCCCTCGTGTTTGGCATATTAGTTTTGAGATTTTAAAACGTTCCTTTCATTAGTTTGGCGATTTTAATACCTTTCGCCCCATTTCGTTGTCAATTTCAAGACCTTACGTGCCATTTACGCGTCGATATTTTTCTGGCGAGCAATAATGAGCCTGTAATTTTAAGAGGAACCGGCCTTCGGCCGGGATATTTTTTTATCGAAAAATGTGCACATTTATCTTGAAAGGGGGTCTAGGGGATGTTTTTATAAAGCTTGATGGAGGTCTAGCAAGGAAACTAAAAAATAAATGAATAAATATATTAATAACCCAAAAGACTGGCCACTATCCCTTTAATGGAAAAGGCACTCGTTTGATATCGGCTTGACCTGGATCTCATTACCCCAGCGCTCGCGAGGGGAGTCATTAACCTATTTTACCAATCGTTTCTTGAAGCAAACAAAAATTTGAAGAAATTATTATTATGTATACTGTATTATTTATTACATTAGTGATTACGAATATCTATACTTGAAATTTGTGAATGATCGACTTTAATTCGATTACCAATGAAGTATTCGCATGACGAAAATACCGGAAATATAATTCTGCAATGTAAATACTAATAAATATTTTTGTTTGAAAATGAAAGAAAGAATATAACTTATAGTATGCAAGTTTACGTAATATTTTGGTAACCTGAGAAGGGCATCTATCTTTCATATCATGAGGACTGACCTCCAGATTGGTGTGAATCAGCATATTGAAATAGAAATACATTCATGTCAATAGTGATTTATAATGACTCTAAGGTATTTACATGGACATCCTGACTTGTAAATAATAGGACAATATGTGTTCCAATGTGTGTAGCCTGTGTACTGAAGGGTTAATAATGAGGTGAGTGCGCAGGTGAGGGGGCGGGGTTGGGGCAAGGCGGGGTGGCACGACCAGCAGCACAGTGTCAGTCTGGCTCTCAGTGCCATACAGGACGCACACCCACCGCGCTAGGTGCCACTTGTCTCGCAGTGTTCCGTCGCTCGCTCGTCCCACTGGCTGCCCCGCGAGTCACACACACCTCCTGAGGTTGCCCCAGGGAGGGTACAGCCTGGGGAGGGCGCACACTGGTGGGGGGCAAAACGGGGGAGGGTAAAACCATTTGAGCAAGTTCTATGGGTAAGATCTTTAAGGTAAATCATGTGAAGAACACCTATGGGTATTTTACCCAGTGAATAAACCATATAGTTAAAAACTGTCATTAATAACTGTGAAATAAGGCCCATGGAGGGCACGATTTGGAGAAATGATTGTGGGTAAATCACGTTGAGGGAAAGATTTGGAGAATTGACAGTTGGAAAGACCTGTAAAGAGTAAGATCTGTGAGGAAAAGAACGGTGAGATAAAACCAGACTTGAGGGGTAAGATCTATGGAGTACCAAAGACCTGTGCGGTGAAACCCATATAGAATCCGTGATGTAAAGCAATCTGTCTAGTGAGCCGTGAGGGCAGGTCAAGTGCAGTAGTTGTTGGATCAGGGAGTGAGCGACCTGACTCACGGGAGAGAGAGAGGGGGAGGTGGTCAGTGCCACAGGAATAATGTCACCCACACCACGCGCCCTGGCACAGACCTTGCCAGAACTAAGGGTGCCCACAACCAAGCCCGACTATAATGATCCCGTGGGCACCACCACCGCCATCGCTGAGGCCCTCTGCGCCCTTGGGAACTGCACAGAGAGAAATGAGGCCATCATCGACAACTGCACCGACAACTGTACCTCCGTGGTCCCCGAGTCGCCCAGGAACTATTGGACGCTCTTGTTGTTGCTGTTCCCGGTGTTCACGGTGTTTGGGAACATCCTGGTGCTTATGTCGGTCTACCGCGAGCGATCGCTGCAGACGGTCACCAATTACTTCATTGTGTCGCTAGCGGTCGCCGACCTTCTTCTGGCGTCCATCGTCATGCCCTTCGCCGTCTACTACATGGTAAGTTCGCTTTCAGGAATATTTGCACTGTATTAATGATTATCAATAACAAAAAGGGGTAACAAACAAACACTAGAATGACTGAAAGGTAAACTAAGAATACGATGAAACTTCTAACCTCATAGTTTAGGCAACATGTTGTCATATGATGTTTTAATATGATTAGTAATACTATAAGGATAATAATATGAAGCTCGAATGACAAATATATACTGTAGCCAAGTCACTATGTATGTAGGTGGATTGGGTTGGGAGGAATACACAGATAATAGCTTTATTTTGTATTCTCCTACATTTCGGGGTATGTATAATACGCCTTTACAGAAATTACCTCTCCGCTTCTCAGTCAATGCTAACCGTTCACCAATGACACTTGGAACTACACACGATCTTGGAACAAGGAAAATACTGGGAAGTGTGTTACCTCTTAAGTAAAATATTGAGGATTTTAAAGAAATGTGTTAAGAACATATTAATTTTGAATAAAGAAGACAAATAAATCATGTGCTGCATTATGAGGGCGTACATATAATGACTTGAAGTTTTTAATGGCAGGATATATTCCATTATATTTACTAGATATTTAGATCAGCAAAATGTAACTTCTTAGTTGGGGATACCGAGATTTTCGCTCACTCACTCTCACTCTATCTCTCTACATATATATATATATATAAATATATATATATATATATATATATATATATATATATATATATATATATATATATATATATATATATATATATATATATATATATATATATACAGTATATATATAGATATATAATTATCTATCTATTTATTCATCTATACATAGAATACCTGTATATCAGTTGCCGGACGCCTTAATCTCCTTATGAGGGTGACCATACATAAAACGTTCCCAAGCGGACCTGTCACCTGTGAAAAAGGCAACCCTTACCATTTTATTACAGGGCTTATAGAATTGACCACTCCACTTAGGATCCATCCGATTCAGTGGCCCTCTATGAATCGTTATAACACTATTTGTCTACAGTGGTGTGCGGCTACTCCACCCACTAACCAGCTTCACCCTTAGGTAAGCAGTACAGATTTGTACAAGGTTTACTCCCCTAGTCGGGTTGCCGACCAAGTTTGACAAGTTCCATCCACCCAATTTCTTATAAGGTTGTTTTCCCTAGATGGATTGCCGACCTACGCTACCGAGTCCCTTCCACCCAAAGTATATACTCGAGTGAATATGTGCAAGTGTATGTGTGTGTGAGTTTGTGTGTGTGTGTGTGCATGTGTGTGTATGCCGTGTGTACAACAACACAACACGGACACGCAAATACCGAGTCGACAGAAACACCAAATTTACACCGGGTGCCGCCTTGACTGCTTGTAATACCAAATGGGCCACGCAAATACCAACACCACGTATACCGAATGTCTAATGTTATAACAACAAAACAAACATTAACCCGTACAGTACCGGTGACATCTCTTTTATTTGATTTCAGCTACAATTAGATGATTTTATGTAGGTCAGGAAGGATATATGGGCGCTAAAGGAATTAATGGAGATAGTCTGTAGCCTTATAATTGGTAGACATCATTCCTAAGCTGACTTAAATCGTCTAATAGATGCTAGAATATAATGAAAAGGACGTTGCCGGAACCTGATGGATTAAGGGGGGATGGGCGTATTTATTTGCTCATTTATATATCTGTTTTTATAATGTTATTAGTTTTCTCTCTAGACCTCCATCAAACTTAAGAACACGTCCATTAGATCCCCCTTCTAGTTTAATTTGTACATTTTTCGGTACAAAAATGTCCCGGCCTTCCAAAATTACAGGCTCACTATCGTTCGCCAGAAAAAAATATCGATACCTAAATAGCACGAAAGGTCTAACTATTGAAAACAAAAACTGTAGCGAATGGTTTTAAAATCGCCAAACTAATGGGATAAATGTCTTAATATCTCATAAACTAATGGGGATAATCATGAGGTAGAAAAGATCCCTGAAAAACGACCCATCTCCCTTAACTGCAATTAACCCCTTTAGGATTATGATGAATTTTGAATGCTTATTCTGGCTATCGTTAGACGATTTTATACAGCTGAGGAAGGACCTGTGCCAGTTCGAAGAGTAAAGACGGTCTCAATTTAACCCCTGACCTCCATATACCCTTCCTAATATAAATATAATCGTCTCAAAATAGCCACAAAAAAAAAAAAAAAATCAAAAGGTGGGATAATACTCAAGGGGTTAGTTTAGATGGAAGTATAACTATATTAATATTTAGGGAAACTCAGGTTCAGGGTGTCAAACTGGAGCTGTTTTGTTTGAAGACTTGATTAATTATGAAAAGGACTTCAAGACATTTAATTAAGGGAGCCCACCTCGCTTTTTTTCTCTATCTCTCCCTCTCTCTTTGGCTTGTATCCATTCGGCCCCATTCAGCCTACTGTTTTAAGACGTTTACCCCCATCCAGGTGTCAATATTTTCCTGGCGAGCGGGAGCGAGCCCGCATATATATATATATTTGTTTTGACAGCAAGCTAAATTTGTACATTTTTCGATAGAAAAATGTCTGCGGCGAAACCGCATTTCTCCAAACAATGCTGGCTCGCTATCACTCGCCAGGAAGAAATCGACACCTGGATGGGGATAAACGTCTTAAAACAGTTGGCTGAATGTGGCCGAATGGATACAAGCCAGGGAAAGAGAGAAAAGGAGAGAAAGATAAAAACAAAGTAGGTGACCCCCCTTAACATGAAATCGCATTGTGTTGGCCATTGTATCACTTCCAAACACCTAATAAGAACCATGAAGCATAATGTTAGCTTTGTGTTGGCCATTGTATCACTTCCAAACACCTAATAAGAACCATGAAGCATAATGTTAGCTTTGTGTTGGCCATTGTATCGCTTCCAAACACCTAATAAGCACCATGAAGCATAATGTTAGCTTTGTGTTGGCCATTGTATCACTTCCAAACACCTAATAAGAACCATGAAGCATAATTTTAGCTTTGTGCTGGCCATTGTATCACTTCCAAACACCTAATAAGAACCATGAAGCATAATATTAGCTTTGTGTTGGCCATTGTATCACTTCCAAACACCTAATAAGAACCATGAAGCATAATGTTAGCTTTGTGTTGGCCATTGTATCACTTCCAAACACCTAATAAGAACCATGAAGCATAATGTTAGCTTTGTGTTGGCCATTGTATCACTTCCAAACACCTAATAAGAGCCATGAAGCATAATATTAGCTTTGTGTTGGCCATTGTATCACTTCCAAACACCTAATAAGAACCATGAAGCATAATGTTAGCTTTGTGTTGGCCATTGTATCATTTCAAACACCTAATAAGAACCATGAAGCATAATGTTAGCTTTGTGTTGGCCATTGTATCACTTCCAAACACCTAATAAGAACCATGAAGCATAATGTTAGCTTTGTGTTGGCCATTGTATCACTTCCAAACACCAAACAAGAACCATGAAGCATCATGTTAGCTTTGTATTGGCCATTGTATCACTTCCAAACACCTAATAAGAACCATGAAGCATAATGTTAGCTTTGTGTTGGCCATTGTATCACTTCCAAACACCTAATAAGAACCATGAAGCATAATGTTAGCTTTGTGTTGGTCATTGTATCACTTCCAAACACCTAATAAGAACCATGAAGCATAATGTTAGCTTTGTGTTGGCCATTGTATCACTTCCAAACACCTAATAAGAACCATGAAGCATAATGTTAGCTTTGAGTTGGCCATTGTATCACTTCCAAACACCTAACAAGAACCATGAAGCATAATGTTTGCTTTGTGTTGGCCATTGTATCACTTCCAAACACCTAATAAGAACCATGAAGCATAATGTTAGCTTTGTGTTGGCCATTGTATCACTTCCAAACACCTAATAAGAACCATGAAGCATAATGTTAGCTTTGTGTTGGCCATTGTATCACTTCCAAACACCTAACAAGAACCATGAAGCATAATGTTAGCTTTGTGTTGGCCATTGTATCACTTCCAAACACCTAATAAGAACCATGAAGCATAATGTTAGCTTTGTGTTGGCCATTGTATCACTTCCAAACACCAAACAAGAACCATGAAGCATAATGTTAGCTTTGTGTTGGCCATTGTATCACTTCCAAACACCTAATAAGAACCATGAAGCATAATGTTAGCTTTGTGTTGGCCATTGTATCACTTCCAAACACCTAATAAGAACCATGAAGCATAATGTTAGCTTTGTGTTGGTCATTGTATCACTTCCAAACACCTAATAAGAACCATGAAGCATAATGTTAGCTTTGTGTTGGCCATTGTATCACTTCCAAACACCTAATAAGAACCATGAAGCATAATGTTAGCTTTGAGTTGGCCATTGTATCACTTCCAAACACCTAACAAGAACCATGAAGCATAATGTTAGTTTTGTGTTGGCCATTGTATCACTTCCAAACACCTAATAAGAACCATGAAGCATAATGTTAGCTTTGTGTTGGCCATTGTATCACTTCCAAACACCTAATAAGAACCATGAAGCATAATGTTAGCTTTGTGTTGGCCATTGTATCACTTCCAAACACCTAACAAGAACCATGAAGCATAATGTTAGCTTTGTGTTGGCCATTGTATCACTTCCAAACACCTAATAAGAACCATGAAGCATAATGTTAGCTTTGCATATTCAGTAAGGGAGGGTGCCAATCGAAAGCCGAGTCCATTATTCTTAGTCTTTATTATAATGGTTTATGAGGAAGTACATGAACGAAGGCGGTGCTGGTTGGGGGGAGGGGCGTCGACTGACTGGGGACAGAGGTGCATGGGGGCGGTTCGTTCGTGGCCACCCCTTCGGGGATCACGGCGTCAGGCAATAGATAGATAGATAAATAGTGTATATTATGTCTGTGGAAGTTATAGCATGGTCAAAACAGTGCCATTCCATGTTAAGGGGGTGACATGTTTTTGTTCTGTCCTTTTCTATCTTTCTCTGGCTTGTATCCATTTGGCCCCATTCAGCCTACTGTTTTAAGACGTTTATCCCCATCCAGGTGTCATTTTTTTACTGGTGAGCGGTAGCGAGCCAGCATATTTTTTAGTTTTGTTTGACAGCAGGCTAAATTTGTACATTTTTCGATAGAAACATTTCTCCGGCGAAGCCGGATTGCTTCATATATTGCTGGCTCGCTATCGCTCGCCAGGAAGAAATCGACACCTAGATGGGGATAAACGTCTTAAAATAGTTGGCTGAATGGGGCCGAATGGATACAAGCCAGAGAAAGAGAGAAAAGAACAGAAATAACAAGAAGCAGGTCACCCCTCTTAATGTTCTTGTTTTCATGCATATAGTCATTCAAGTCTTCAAACAATATTGCTCCCGTTTGACACTCTGCAGTAATAGACTAAATTTATTGGACCCTGCTTTGTTTGACATAGGATATAGGTTGAAATACTTTATCTCGCAACGTTTCTTAAGACTCTCTGAAGATGGGTTCTAAATAGCCCATTACGTTAGAGAAACATAGAAGTTAACCCCTTCAACACCATGATGTAATTTTCCTCATAATCTGGTTATCATCAGACGATTTTCGATGGCGTATAATCTACCTCTAGGAAATGGGTAAATACGATTTCAATAAACTCTCTGAGTAACATAGGTCCTTCTTAAACTGCATAAAATCGTCTAATTTTAGCCAGAATCAAAGGTAAAAAGGCGTCATGGTGCTGAAGGGGTTAAGAGATTCCCCATTTTCCCTGCAATCCAACATATCCATTTCCATAAGTAATACTAAGTATAGCCAATAAGTAATATATAACACTCACCATTAACTTATGGGGAGATGGCTCGTTTGTCTAGCTCCCCTTCTCCTGCATGTTAGCCCCGTTAGTTTTCAAATGTTAAGATGCTTGCCCCATTAGTTTGTCGATAGTAAGACCTTCCGCCCCATTTCCTTGTCAATATTAAGACCTTTCATGCTATTTATGTGTCGATTTTTTCTGGCTAACGATAGTGAGCCTGTGATTTTGGAAGGACCGGCCTTCGGCCGGGATTTTTTTTAGTAGGTTACAAATAAATCTAGAAGGAGGATCTAATGGAAAACAATATTAACACCGGTACATAAAAACATTGACCAAAAAGTAAACCATCCCCTTTAACCCCTTCAAACAAACAACGACTTTCATACTTCATTAATGCTACAGCCAGATAATTGTACACAACTTCGAAAGAACCTCTATGAATGAAAGGATCAGGTCCGTCCTAAGCTGAATATATTTGTTTAGATGCAGCCAGAATGAACCAGAAATTGGCATCGACTGGTTGAGCGGGTTAATATTTGGCTATAGCTATCTACTGACGCTTTTAGTCAGCTTCGGAAGGAGCTGTTGCAGAAACAAGCTTAGTTGAGACGTAGCCTTGGATACCTCGAAGTATATGCTCCAACAGCAATAACTGTTATAGATGTAATTGTATTCATTTTATTATAGTTGTTTAGGAGTATATAATGACAAGCAAACTATATAGCCTTAAGCAAGCCTTTTGATAATTGTATCCTGTTTTAGGTGTTTTAAGATTTATATTTTTTCCCAAGAACATTGCTCAAGTTTTATTCGTTTTCTGAATATATTTGGACAGTTCACTTATATCGGTTTTTTTCTTCTATGTGAGTGAGGGAGACAAAAGGCAGAACTGCCTGTAACTAATGCCTTCCCCAGAATTGAAAGAGTGACAGGGCCAAAATCAAGGGACGTTCGAGCCAAAATGCCTGGACACACGGAGTTTGAAGCAATTTAAGTCATAAGAAGAGGGAAAGACTGATTCTGGGAGAGAGCTCCAGAGCTCAGCTGTTGAATAGAAGAAAGACTGAGAGTAACGTTGCATTCTTGGGTTGGAGAGTTGCACAGAATAGGGGTGGGATTGTGTTGCAAGACGGGTACCACGTACCCTACGTAGAGGAGGTGATATACACTGGGAGATCTCTGAGGAACACTGGTTATTGTAGAAGCGATAGAATAGCGAGAAAGATGCAACATTGCGGTCAAGAGAGAGAGAGAGATTGCAGAGAATTTGTGAGTGGACGGGAGTTAATGACTCTTGTTGGTGACTCTGAAGGTATGTTATGTTAAAATTGTGGTGCTGTTAGTCAAGTAATCGTTAATAAATTAAGGTTGACATATTCAATAGGTTGACATAATTATCCCCTGTATTGTGGCTTTCATTAGATGTGTATATATAAGTTTGAGATGACCTTTTGGGAATCGAAGAATTCAATAAGGTGGAATTTATTCCTATGCTAAATACGTTCGATTACTGCTAGCCAAAGTGAAATACAATGTAATCGATTAACAATTTGTTGTGCATTACTACGTTGTAAACTGCATAATGTTAATAACTCCCACCCAAAATCAGCATTTCCCTCTCCCTATGACTTAGATTACATCAAACTCCGTGTGTCCAGGCATTTTGGCTCGAACATCCCTTGATTTTGGCCCTGTCACTCTTTCAATTCTGGGGGAGGCACTCACTACAGGCAGTTCTGCCTTTTGTCTCCTTCATTCACATACAAAGTAAAAAGATAAATCGCCTTTCCTGTCTAACAGCCGGGGAGATTCAGAGTTATTTGATTCAAGAATAGTGAATATATTTACATATTAACAGTTACACATATGCAGCTACAGTATATTAATTATTTCAGCCGGAACTCGTTCACTGAGAGAAGAGCTCAGTATATATCGTTTAGGTTATTGGCTTCCAACGATTTTTTAAGGGGCGATGGACCGTTTTTCTGCACCCCTTTCTTCCTAATGCTTTCCCCCTTAGTTTTGAGATTTTAAGACGTTTGCCTCATTAGTTTGTCGATGTTAAGACCTTCCGACCAATTTCGTTGTCAATATTAACACCTTTTGAGCCCTTTAGGTGTCGACTTTTTCCTGGCGAGTGATAGGGAGCCTATAATTGTTGAGGAACCGGCCTTCGGCCGTGACATGTTTTTACCGAAAAATGTACAAATTATTCTCGAAAGGGGATCTAATGGATGTTTTTTTAAGTTTGATGGAGGTTTAAGGAGGAAAGTTATAAAATAATACAAGAATACATAAATAAGCAAATAATAACGACCCATCTCCCCTTAAGATAACTAACATCACCTCGGGGTAGCAAGCATAATCCCAGAAATATAGTACCGGTACGCATCGGGTTGAAAGAAGTAAGAGTTAATTAATGACCATAATTTTAAGGGGTATGGTACTCTTTTCTGGACCCCCTTCTCCCTCGTGTTTATCATATTAGTTTTGAGGTTTTAAGACGTTCGTTCCATTATTTTGACGATTTTGAGACCTTTCACCCCTTTTCTTTGTCAATATTAAGACCTTTCGTGTCATTTAGGTGTCGATTTTTTCCTGGCGTGAGACAGCGAGCTTGTAATCTTTGAAGGAACCGGCCTTTGGCCGGTACATTTTTCTACCGAAAAATGTACACATTTATTTTGAAAGGGGCTCTAGGAAGTGTTTTTTTATTTTTAAAGCTGGAGATTTAGCGAGGAAACTAAAAAATATATTAATATATAAATACATACCGGTAGAGCAAAAACCAAGCACTACCCCCTTGAATTTATTTCCCTATAGTTGCTTGTAACGTTAATTACTGTGTTTCGTTCGTTGGTCGGAATATTGAGTCCATCACCACTCAGATCGATTTATAGGGTAGTCGTTTCAAAGAGGAATGGAGTGGTTATTGTTAGGCATGACTGGGAGAGATAAGAAGAGAGCCTCAGGGATAAACACAACTGGCAGTAGAGGACACACTCATCGCCATAAAGTATAGGAAATGGTCTTGGGCAAGTCATATATTTCGAAAAGATGAAAACAGATGGACACAGTTGGCGTCAGAATGGGAGCCGAGAGATTGCACTAGAGGAAGAGGCAGGCAGAGAAGTAGATGGTGGCAGGGAGTCAAACGAAAGCCAAGCCCATTATCTGTAGCCTATAGTAGTGTATATGCATAGATAAAATTGTGGGTTATTGTTCAAATTATGTCTTTGGAAGTGATCAAATTGTCAAAACAATTATATTTCTGGCTAAATACCAGGAAAGGGTTCTTAGAAATGATACGCTGCTTCTAGGCAATTTAATTCAGTTTAAAGAGAGTTAACCCAAAGCTGTAAACTGCCAAGATATTAGCTGACGTAAGGTTGCAACAAAAATAGCTTTACCCAAGGCTGCTAAAAGCTAAAATGAGCCGGAGTAGCGTAACGGCGGTTTCACACGAGCGATTTTTCCGTCAATTTCTACGAGCAATTGTCGTCTGGCATCTTCAAAATATAAGTTCCGTAAAGATTATACTAGCTAACATAGTATTCCTTCGATCTAGTTTCCGATTCCAATGCGAAAGAACCATTAAATATTACGAGAACAAACTTGCTCATCGAAATTTGCCGGACAATGCGCTCGTGTGACACTGCCTTAAGGGGGTAGTGCTTTGTTTGTTATCTATATAGGCCTATATATAATTATGTTTGTTATCTATATAGGCCTATATATAATTATGTTTGTTATCTATATAGGCCTATATATAATTATGTTTGTTATCTATATAGGCCTATATATAATTATGTTTGTTATCTATATAGGCCTATATATAATTATGTTTGTTATCTATATAGGCCTATATATAATTATGTTTGTTATCTATATAGGCCTATATATAATTATGTTTGTTATCTATATAGGCCTATATATAATTATGTTTGTTATCTATATAGGCCTATATATAATTATGTTTTATTTAGTTTTTAGTTTCCTCGCTAGACCTCCATCACGCTTGGAAAAACACCCCCTAGACCCCCTTTCAAGATCAATTTGTACATTTTTCGGAAGACAAATATCCCGGCCGATTCCTTCTAAAATTAGAGGCTCGCTATCGCTCGCCAGGAAAAACATCGACACCTAAAGGGCACGAAAGGTCTTAATATTGACAACAAAATGAGGCGAAAGGTCTCAAAATCGCCAAACTAACGGAACGATCGTCTTAAAACCTCAACACTAATATGCTAAACATGAGGGAGAAGGGGGTCCAGAAAAAGCGAGCACTACCCCTTTAAGGCTGTGTATTTACAGTTGTTGCCGAGTAATTTAGATAACGCGAGGATTTAATTATAGTGTTAGTCAATGAGATTTGCCAGCGGCGGCAGGACGATAACTGCATTTAAGGGGACAGTGGCTATTTGTTTTTGTCTATTAATAAATATATTAATTTATTTTTTAGTTTCCTCGCTAGACCTCCATGAAGCTTTAAAAAAAAACTCTTAGATCCCCCCTTTATAATAAATTTGTACATTTTTCGGTAGAAAAATGTACCGGCCGAAGGCCGTATCCTCTTAAAATTTCAGGCTCGCTATGCTCGCCAGGATAATATCGACACCTAAATGGCACGAAAGGTCTTAACTTTGACAACGAAATGGGGTGAGAGGTATTAATATCGTCAAACTAATGGGCCGAACGTTTTATATTCTCAAAACTAATGGGGCTAAACATGAGGAAGATGGGGGATCAGAAATGCGACCCATCTCCCCTTAAAGAGCACACTGAGAGCATATATTGTAGTGACACCGCCGGCATTCACACACAAGTCAAACTGTTTATAAAAGCCACAAATATACAGTATACTACTTCGCTTTATATTTATCTGCATGCTCAGATTAATATGCAGGATTCGAAACTGCATAATACATCGTAGGCTTGTACATATTTCTTTGTGAGTTAACTGTCTTGATAGCGTAATTCATAAGTGCGCGGAATTTCGATGTGAGTTTCCTAGGTTTGAGTCCTTGGAGTGCCACATGTATTTGTTGATTTCATTAATTGAGTTTAGAGGTGAAGTTGGTTGGTGGAAAAAAACATAATACATCTTAATTAACCCATATAGTACCGGGGACGTCTCTTTAATTAGATTTCAGCTACATATAGACGAGTTTGTGAAGCTTAGGAAGGATGTGCGGTAGCTAAAGAGCTGAAATTGAGATAGTCTATATAGCCTTTTGATTGTTATACTTCCTTCCTATGCTGATTAAAATCGTCCAATTGTGTCCAGAATATGATGAAAAGACGTCGCTGGTATTGGACGAGTTAACACAATTCAAACTGCTTCTAAAGCCTGAAATAAATACTACTTCGCGTTTGATTTATCTACAAATACATGTATAGTAATAGTACTCTGCACGAAATACATATATAGTAATAGTACTCTGCACGAAATACATATATAGTAATAGTACTCTGCACGAAATACATATATAGTAATAGTACTCTGCACGAAATACATATATAGTAATAGTACTCTGCACGAAATACATATATAGTAATAGTACTCTGCACGAAATACATATACAGTAATAGTACTCTGCACGAAATACATATAGTAATAGTACTCTGCACGAAATACATATATAGTAATAGTACTCTGCACGAAATACATATACAGTAATAGTACTCTGCACGAAATACATATACAGTAATAGTACTCTGCACGTAATACATATATAGTAATAGTACTCTGCACGAAATACATATACAGTAATAGTACTCTGCACGAAATACATATATAGTAATAGTACTCTGCACGAAATACATATATAGTAATAGTACTCTGCACGAAATACATATACAGTAATAGTACTCTGCACGAAATACATATACAGTAATAGTACTCTGCACGT
This sequence comes from Paralithodes platypus, assembly GCA_032716605.1. Taxonomy (NCBI): domain Eukaryota; kingdom Metazoa; phylum Arthropoda; class Malacostraca; order Decapoda; family Lithodidae; genus Paralithodes; species Paralithodes platypus. The sequence continues at coordinate 5,663,659 of CM064517.1, forward strand.
AATACATATAGTAATAGTACTCTGCACGAAATACATATATAGTAATAGTACTCTGCACGAAATACATATATAGTAATAGTACTCTGCACGAAATACATATACAGTAATAGTACTCTTCACGAAATACATATATAGTAATAGTACTCGGCATGAAATACATATACAGTAATAGTACTCTGCACGAAATACATATACAGTAATAGTACTCTGCACGAAATACATATATACCGGGTAGTAATAGTACTCTGCACGAAATTCCAACTGTTTTTAAAAACAATACAATAATACTACTTGTTTTTTAGTTATCTACAAATCTACATAGTACTATTATTCTGAACACAATTTAAACTATTTTGAAAAGCGAGAAATAACTACTACTTCGTGGTTTATGTATCTGCAATTTAAATAGTACTAGTATTCTGATGCATTTTAAGAGGGGATGGTTCACTTTTTGGTCGAATTTTTCATGTATTCCATATTTTGTTCTAGTTTCCACCCTAGACCTCCATCAAACTTATAAAAAAAACATCCATTAGATCCCCTTTGTAGATTAATTTGTACATTATTCGGTAGAAAAATGTCCCGGCTCAAGGCCGGTTCTTCCAAAATGACAGGCTCGCTATCGATGCCAGGAAACAATGTGACCCTTAAATGGCACGAAAGGTCTTAATATTGACAAAGAAATACGGCGAAAGGTCTCAACATCGCCAAACTAATAGAACGAACGTCTTACAATCTCAAAACATATATGCCAGGAAAAAAATCGACACCTAAATAGCACGAAAGGTCTAAATATTGACAAAGAAATGGGGCGAAAGGTCTAAAAATCGCCAAGCTAATGGGTCAAACGTCATAAAATCTGCAAACTAATGGGGCTAAAGATGAGGAAGAAGGGAGACCAGAAACACGACCCATCTCCCCTTAACGTGAGAGAGGAAATCGTACTTCTCTTCTGTGTTAGTCTGTTGTATATCTACGAGCCTTGTTGGAATAAGGCTTTAAAGGGGGTAGTGCTTGGTTTTTGGCCTATGTATTTATTTATTGAATGTATTTTTGAGTTTCCTCGCCAGACCTCCATCAAGCTTAAAACAAAAAAACCTATTCAAGATAAATTTGTATATTTTTCAGTAGAAAAATATCCCAGCCGAAGGCCGGTTCTTTCTAAAGTTACAGGTTCGCTATCGCTCGCCAGGAAAAAATATGACACTTAAATGGCACATAAGGTCTTAATATTGACAAAGAAATACGGCGAAAGATCTCAACATCGCCAAACTAATAGAACGAACGACTTACAATCTAAAAACAAGTATACTAAACATGAGGGAGAAGTGGGGTCCAGTACAAGAGGGTACCTCCCCCTTAAAACATGAGGGAGAAGTGGGGTCCAGTACAAGAGGGTACCTCCCCCTTAAAACATGAGGGAGAAGTGGGGTCCAGTACAAGAGGGTACCTCCCCCTTAAAACATGAGGGAGAAGTGGGGTCCAGTACAAGAGGGTACCTCCCCCTTAAAACATGAGGGAGAAGTGGGGTCCAGTACAAGAGGGTACCTCCCCCTTAAAACATGAGGGAGAAGTGGGGTCCAGTACAAGAGGGTACCTCCCCCTTAAAACATGAGGGAGAAGTTGGGTCCAGTACAAGAGGGTACCTCCCCCTTAAAACATGAGGGAGAAGTGGGGTCCAGTACAAGAGGGTACCTCCCCCTTAAAACATGAGGGAGAAGTGGGGTCCAGTACAAGAGGGTACCTCCCCCTTAAAACGTGGGCATATTGCATTGCATTCTCAAAATCCCAGACACAACCATTTACGATGGCACTATAAATACACACACAGCATCCAGTGGTTGAGAAGTGACATATTATATTCTACTTTATTTGTTGTTTATCTGATTGGTACTTAAATCCCTTCATTACATGACTATGAAAATAGATATTAATAAACACACTACAAGCATATACGTAGTGGCACCAGTTGTACAGTATATTCAACCAGTTTAAAACAATACAATTATTAATAATACTTTCCTGTACATTTATTTTTAATGAGTCTGGTACTAGCAGCATTTGTTGTTGATCACTGGTTATGAAAACAATTCAACTCCTTGTAGTACGATGGCTACTTCATATTTTTTGTTTAACATATTTGGTGCAGCTTAGGAAGGATCTGGGTGAGACTAGACGAGTTATTTCACTAAGGATGGTCCTCTCGAAATCAATTACTCCCACACATACTTCCTAAGCTGAAAAACACATAATCTGAAATATACCAGTAGGCTACTAATCAATGACTGCCACGGATCCTTCCTAAGCTGCAATAAATATACTGTAATGAACCAGTACTACAATGTTCAGAAGTTGTTAAGAAGGCAAACAAAATAATTGGCTTTATAGGCAGGTCATTTGAGCATAAATCCAAAGAAGTTATCCTAACCCTTTACAATTCATTAGTCCGCCCTCTTCTGGAATACTGCGTTCAATCCTGGTGCCCTTATTACCAAAAAGATATAAACAAGCTAGAACGAGTTCAACGTAGAGTTACTAAAATGATACCTAGCCTAAAGAACAAACCATACGAAGAGCGTCTTAGAGAATTAAATCTATTTCCTTTAACCCAGCGCAGATTAAGAGGTGACTTAATTCAAGTGTTCAAAATCATCAAAGGCATCGACAATATGAACTGTAGTAAGTACTTCACTATCGACCAATCTAATTACACGCGGGGAAACGGTTGCAAAATTATTGGTAAATCTTTTAACTCACACGAATCTAAGAATTTCTTCTTCAATCGAGTTGTCAACTAGTGGAATGGGCTTCCCCGAAACGTTATAGACTGCATCACCGTTGATTCATTTAAACTCCACTTAGACAAATATCTCGCATCAAACCCGCGACTGACTGCGTTTGTAAATGAATAACTTTATTTTATCCCCCCCTCAGTTACTAACCCATCTGTCCCCTACTAACTTCCTAATCCTGCCACAGACATTAGTTCCAGGGCAGTAATTCCCTTTCCAATGTTCCCTTACCCACTCTAAACCACTGTTTGGACACTTGATCCTCAGTGTTTTGGAGGACAAGCAACCTAGAAGGGTCACTAGATCTGTTGTTGCTTGATTTCCTTTGTACTCCTTTGTACTCCTTTGTACTTGTTGCAGCTTAGGAAGGATCTGTGGCAGTCAGTGATTTTGAAACAACCATCTTTAGTCGAGTAGAATCGTCTAGTGTCACTCAGAATAAAATTAAAATGACACCAATGTATTAACTAGGTTGAAAGTGATAAATTACATGTTTTAACCCTTGCTGTACCGGCGACGTCTTTTTAATTGTATTCCAGCTACGGTATATGTTGACGATTTAATGCAGTTTACGAAGGATCTGTGGTAATACAAAGTGTTAAGTAAGATAGTTCTAAGCCTGTTAATTGCTGGAGGCTCTATTTAAACTGAATACAATCGTTTAATAATAGCCAGAATACAGTTAAAAAGACGACGCCGGTACAAACGGGGTTGATAGTTTGAGATTCATTTGTTTGGTATATAAATAACTTACTGCAATTTCTACAAAATAAGTATCCAAAGAGCACCCTAAAAGCATTCGTAGTGACACTCACAATTCAAACAATTTATAAAGTCGAGTAGATAAATATGTACTACCGGGTATTCCTATTTCGTATTTATTTGTTACATATCTACGTGCTTTGATGTAATAACTATGTAGTATTTTTGTGTTACAATTTTAGATTCATAGATGAATGTATTTATAGTGACACACACACACACGCACACACACACACACACACACGCGCACACACACACACACACACACGCAAACAATCAAATAAGTTTAGAAGTTAACGCATTCAGTACTGGTGACGTCTATATTATTTGATTTCAGATACATTTAGGCGATTTTATGAAGCTTAGAAAGGATATATGGTCATTGATAGAATGAACTGAGATAGTCTGTAGCCTTTCAATTGGTAGACGTCCTTCCCAAGCTGAATAACATCGTATAATAGTTGGCCAATTATAATAGAGGTACTGAATAGGTTAATAATCCCATATCATATAGAAAGGAAAAGGTAAATATCTATCAGTATCCATAATGGTTTCATATAACTTACTCACTCCCTTTTTATCACCTAATTTATTTACAGTTTAACTCATTTGTTTTTCTTCTATCATATATAATGGCTAAAACTAGACGATTTTACGAACCTCAGAAACGGGGTCTAGCATTCCAAGGCCTAAACGATTCCCCCATCTGGAGAATTTAGACAAGGGGAGTTAACAAGGCTATCTCTCCCGACTCAACATTTTCCAAAACAGATAACAGACGTAAGCGTTTTGATAGTGGCGGAGACTAGAGGAAACGTGTTTTATTATTATTATTATTATTATTATTATTATTATTATTGTTTTATTATTATTATTATTTTTATTTTTATTATTATTAGTATTTTTATTATCATTATCATTATTATTATTATTTGTATTATTATTATTATTATTATTATTATTAGTATTAGTATTATTAGTATGATTTTTTTTTTTTTTTTTTTTTTGCTGTTCTCCAAGTCGTGTTTGGGTTGCTTGTACACCCTAAGATACATATTCTGGTACTCTCTGACTTCTTGAACGGCTTAACATAATACTCCTTGCTTTGATCCAACCGGGTTTGAGGCCGAATGTACAACCGTGAACAAGAATTTGGCATTTGTTTTATGTTTATTATAGTTATGACACTGGCGAACTATTTTGATAAACTGCTTAACACCTTCTGTACCGGCGACGTCTTTTTAATTTTTATTCTAGCAACATTTAGAGGATAGTCTGCAGTTTAAGAAGGATCTGTGGTTGCAAATAGGATTAAGCGAGATAGTTCTAAGCCTGCTAGTTCCTGGAGGCCCTTTTAAAACTGAATAAAATCGTCTAACAGTAGCCAGAATAAAGTTAAAAAAACGTCGCCAGTTAAAAGGTTAAACCTGGTAACTTTATGTCAGATTGAGTAGTTTATATTAGCTTAAATTCGGCTTGGGTATGCTAGGTTAGATCAAGTTAGGTTAAATTAAATTTTGTTTGGGTTACTTAGGGTAAATTAAGCATGGGATAGATTACTTATTGCCGTTCTGGTTGTGGTTGTTCAGAAGTTGGCCATTTATGAGTCGCCCTTTAGAAGTGTGGCCGTTTAGTAGTCGCCCTTTAGAAGTGTGGCTGTTTATGAGTCGCCCTTTAGAAATGTGGCCATTTATGAGTCGCCTTTTAGAAGTGTGGCCGTTTATGAGTCGCCTTTTAGAAGTGTGGCCGTTTATTAGTCGCCCTTTAGAAATGTGGCTGTTTATGAGTGGCCCTCTAGAAGTGTGGCCATTTATGAGTCGCCTTTTAGAAGTGTGGCCGTTTATGAGTCGCCTTTTAGAAGTGTGGCCGTTTATGAGTCTCCCTTTAGAAGTGTGGCCGTTTATTAGTCGCCCTTTAGAAGTGTGGCCGTTTATGAGTCGCCTTTTAGAAGTGTGGCCGTTTATGAGTCGCCCTTTAGAAGTGTGGCCGTTTATGAGTTGCCCTTTAGAAGTGTGGCCGTTTATGAGTCGCCTTTTAGAAGTGTGGCTGTTTATGAGTCACCCTCTAGAAGTGTGGCCGTTTATGAGTCACCTTTTAGAAGTGTGGCCATTTATGAGTCGCCTTTTAGAAGTGTGGCCGTTTATGAGTCACCCTTTAGAAGTGTGGCCGTTTATTAGTCGCCCTTTAGAAGTGTGGCTGTTTATGAGTCGCCTTTTAGAAGTGTGACCGTTTATGAGTCGCCCTTTAGAAGTGTGGCCGTTTATGAGTCGCCTTTTAGAGATGTGGCCGTTTATGAGTCGCCCTTTAGAAGTGTAGCCGCTTATGAGTCGCCTTTTTGAAGTGTGGCCATTTATGAGTCGCATTTTAAAAGTGTGGCCGTTTATTAGTCTGGCCGTTTAGATGTGTGGCTGTTTAGAAGTGTGGCCGTTTAGAAGTGTGGCTGTTTAGAAGTGTGGCCCCTCGAGAGATTAGCCGTACTGGTAACAGGGGAACAGCTTACCCCTTGCTGGTGGTGGGTGACAAGAAGAAGAAGAAGAAGAAGACGTTGCAGGCGTGTTTGGGAACGGGAGAAGCTGGCCCCACACCAAAACAGATACGTGTCAGCTGATAGAGTAGATGATGCTGAATGATGGGACGCACACACACACACACACACACACACACACACACACACACACACACACACATACACACACACACACACACACAGTATCTTTCTCGCTCGCTCACAAAACACACTTCACCCCGGTACACACACACACGTGTAAACTACTCAACCAGAGAATGTTCAATGGAGGAAACAAGAGCGAGAGAGAGAGAGAGAGAGAGAGAGAGAGAGAGAGAGAGAGAGAGAGAGAGAGAGAGAGAGAGAGAGAGAGAGAGAGAGTATTAAGGACCTGAGTATAATTAAGGAGTGAGTGTTGTGAACGTGAGAACCCCCCCTGGCCACTACCACACCACCACAATAAACAAAAACACACCGGGAGAGGGGTGAAGGAGGGAGGCAATAAATAGATGCTTATAGTGATTTGCACTTTCAGGCATTTGTAGATGAATGGATATAGAAGTTGATACAGTCGATAAAGGACAGGTCTTTACCAAGATAGGTTGGAGAAAGTATAGCTGAAGGCACAAGCAAAATAAAAGTATATTCATATATATAAATATAGTAGGTGTGCAGTTTTCGCGTTACCCCCCCCCCCCTCCCCCCCAAAAATGAAAAAATGCATACCTAACTCTGCGACCTAGAATTCTGAAAATAGTATTGAATCTCTTAGGTAAAATCGGTTCATATACAGTATATATATAGATATATATACTAAATGCTTTTCTTATACTCACAGCCGGACTTGAACCACCGACAGTCAGAACAACCCATACTTTAATCCACTATACCACAGCGTGATAGAGGATACTTGTTTGTAGTGGATTAAAGCATGGACACTCGTCCTGACTGTTGGTGGTTTATGTCCGCCTGGGAGTATAATTATACAGTATATATAATTACATTGATGATCACATTGAATCTTAACCATGGGAATATTTATCTATAATAAGGTCAGCGTAACACTATTTTGGAGCATTTTGAATATGGTGTAATTCAAATTTAAAATATAAATAAGAAAATAATAGTGACTATAATCTGTGACCTTCAACATTCACCTTGACCTTTGAATAACAAAACACAAAATTTAGACAATCGTTGCATTGACCAACCAAATATGCCAGCAACATTTGGTGACGATATGTAACCCGTTCAGTACAGTTCTGTCGGTTTCATTTCATACTGGATATTAAAACGATTTAATTTAGTTTATGAAGGGCCTCCATAAAATTAGCAGTCTTTCAGCTACCTTAATTAACCCTTTCTACTACCACAGGTCCTTCATGAGCTCCACAAAATCGTCTAATTATAGCTAATATACAATACAAATAACGTCACCGGTACACAAAGGGTTCTTTGACCTTGACCGTTAACCTTAAGTATTATATATGATTGAAATATATGTTATTTAAGTAAAATGCAACTAAAAGTCGTCAGCTTATTGAAAATTGAGTATTTGTTTATGATTAAGGTTAACTTTTGACCTTGGCCTTTATGTAGGATTATATTTTTGTTTGCTTTGATGTAACCCTAGAAAATCAAATAAGAGTGTAACATTTAATTAAAGATCATCAGTTAGTTTCAGAGGTATTAAAGGAATAGTTGACCTTGACATTTGACCTTCATCCTGACCTTCATGATGTCTGAAAATTTAAAATTTTAATTTTCCCTTAAAGCACAACTGTATTAACGTATTTTGTGAAGTTTACATGAATAGTAAACAAATTAGCATATTAACCTTATATATGATGTTGACCTGTGACCCTGACCTATCAAATGGAATTATGTTTATTCTTGTATGAACTTGGTATAGGCATTCCGAATATGCATGTTATGCCTAATGAAAATTTACATTAAATAGGAAATACTAGTAAAAATCATATTTCGACCTTTAACCTTGACCTTGACCTTCGACCTTAGAATTTATTATCAAGGATTTAGTTAGCTTAACAGCAATGTTCGTATTAACTAGCGTTATGAATACGATGTATTTCGTATAAAAAACTTATTGATTACAAATAGTGATCATATACTGTGACCTTGACCTTTGACCTTTGACTTAAAATATAATACATATATTTGGATGTTCGTCGCATTGACCAACTGAATTTGCCTGTATAATTTGGTGACAATACCTTACACACTCTAGGAGGAGTTTAGGGAAAATGACAAATACTCTTGTTTTGACCTTGACCTCTGACCTTAACTATATTCACAATATTTATGTGAAATTTGATATATATGATATTTAAGAAATAAGCCATAACACACAACAGTTTTCCAAAATTTGAGTAATCTTTTTTAATAAATAATAAAAGTTGACCTTTGACCTTGACCTGTGACCTTGACCTTTATGAAGGAGTACATTTTTTTTGCATTGACATTCCCCATGAAAATAAAAAAGCATGCCTAATTTCAATAAAAGACCATCAATTAGTTTCATATATATTAATAGAATAGTTGACCTTGACCTTTGACCTTTATTTTGACCTTTATATGTCTCAACATTTATTATTTTACTTTTCAATTAAAATGCAACTATCTCACCCAAATGTGTGAAGTTTGCATAAAAAGTGAAGAAAATAGCATATCGACCTTTTCTTTGACCTTGACCTGTGACCTTGACCTTTCATATGGAATTGAATAGTTTTTTGTATGACCTTGGCCTAGGTAATCCGAATATACATGGTAAGCCTACTGAGAATCTAACAGTTAGTATAAGAAATTCTAGTAACAAATATATTTTGACCTTTGACCTTGTACTTTGACCTTACCCTTTATAATATTTATCAAAAATTTAGGCAATAGGAAATCAAGGTTACCAGTAACTTGTAGTGAAAATGAAGACATTTGAATACAAACTAAACATATATAGTACAAGTTGACCTTTCACCTTGACCTGTGACCTTGACCTTTATGTAAGAGTAATTTTTTTTTAGTGACATTGCCCAGGAAAATCAAATAAGCATGAGTAATTTAATTAAAACCCATCAGTTAGTTTCACATATATTTATAGAATAGTTGACCTTGACCTTCACCTTGACCTTCATGATGTCTCAAAATTTAATATTTTTCTTTTCATCTAAAGTGCAACTATCTCACCAATTTTGTTTTTAATTTGCATGAACAGTAAAGAAAATAGCATATTGACCTTTTATTTGACCTTGATCTGTGACCTTGACCTTTTATATGGAATTGTATAGTTTCTTAATGACCTTGGCTTAGGTATTCCAAATATACATGGTAAGCCTAGTGAGAATCTAACAGTTAGTATAAGAAATTCTAGTAACACTTTATTTTGACCTTTGACTTTGACCTTTGACCTTACCCTTTAGAATATTGATCTAACATTTGTGTAATACGATATAAAAGTTACCAGTTACTTGTATGGTGAAAATGAAAATATTTGAGTAAAAACAACTAAAAATATATAGTAAAAGTTGACCTTTAACCTTGACCTGTGACCCTAACCTTGATGTATGAGTACATGTTTTGTTTTATTGATATTGCCTTAGAAAATAAAATAAGCATGCTTAATTTCATTAAAACCCATCAGTTAGTTTCATATATATTAATAGAATAGTTGACCTTGACCTTTATCTTGACCTTTATTATATGTCAACATAGGGTATTTTCCTTTTCATTTAATGTGCATCTATCTCACCAAATGTTGTGAAGTTTGCATGAAAAGTAAAACAAAATAGCACACTGACCTTTTATATCACCTTGACCTGTGACCTTGAACTTTCATATGGAATTGTATAGTTTCTTGTATGACCTTGGCTTAGGTATTCCGAATATAAACGGTAAGCCTAGTGAGAATCATACATTTAGTATAAGAAATACTAGTGAAAAACTTATTTTGACCTTTGACCTTGATCTTTGACCTTACCCTTTAGAATATTTATCTAAATGTTGTGCAACACGATATCAAGGTTACCAGTACCTTGTATAGTGAAAATGAAGATATTTGAGTAAAAATAAAATATATTGTATAAGTTGACCTTTGACCTTGACCTGTGACCTTGACCTTTATGTTTGAGTATTTGTTTGTTTCCATTGACATTGCCCCGGAAAATCAAATAAACATGCCTAATTTCATTAAAACCCATCAGTTAGTTTCATATATATTAATAGAATACTAGACCTTGACCTTTGACCTTTATCTTGACCTTTATGATATGTGTGTCCATATATATTATTTTCGTTTTCATATTAAGTGCAACTATCTCATCAAATTTTGAGAAGTTTGCATGAAAATTAAAGAAAATAGAATACTGACCTTTTATTTGACCTTGGCCTGAGACCTTGACCTTTCATATGGAACTATACAGTTTCTTGTATGACCTTGGCCTAGGTATTCCGAATATACATGGTAAGCTTAGTGAGAATCTAACAGTTAGTATAAGAAATACTAGTGAAAAACTTGTTTTGACCTTTGACCTTACCCTTTAGAATGTTTATCTAAAATCTAGTCAATACGATAATAAGGTTACCAGTAACTTGTATAGTGAAAATGAACGCAGTCGAGTGAAAACCAAAAAATATAAAATATTGACCTTATTTTCAACCTTGACCTTTGACCTTAACCTTTAAGTTAAATGGAAAATTTCTTTTTGACTGACCTTTGCATTGACCAAATGGATATACCTGTGAAATTTGGTGAAAATCCATCAAACGGTCTAGGAGGAGTTTCCGGACAGACAGACGGACGACGACGGACGACGACAGACAAGCGGACAGGTGGTGCACAGTATAAGGGCGGGATCTGTGTGCGCGATACCTTCTGCTTCGCAGAGTTGATAAATGAATGTGTACGTGTGTGTGTGTGTGTGTATATATATATATATATATATATACTGTATATACTGTATACTGTATATATATATATATATATATATATTTATTTTTATTGAATTTACCTATTGAAATAATAGGTAAATTCAATAATGAACAAGACACTTTTTTAGGGGAAAATATATTAATTCAACAACTCAAGCCGGAACTAAATACTATGACCTGATTCAATTGTTTAGTCAGTGTTCAAATAGTTTAGTTTTAATTGTTTCCTGTTTGTTTCGTTTAATTTCAAATTCATTAGGAGTATTTCACATTGTAAGCCCAGTCAGAATATAGCATTTTCAGATGTTCTTTTGTTTTGTGTCTTTGGGGTTGACGGTGTTAGTTTTAAATTATCAAATAATGGTCTTCAGTAGTACTCGACGTGGGCTTGGGGTTGGATCTAGGTGGGTAGGGATTGGTCTTTATTATTTAGTCATATCGCATTAGTTTTCCTTTTTTTCGTGCGGTACTGGTGTTTGTTAACGAATTAATTTCATCTAGGTATTTTATACCCTTACTTACTTTGTATTTACTTTGTATTTACGGATCCTTGAATTTACAAAATGTTATGTATGCTAATTTCATTTTATAGGATCGTGCACTGACCTGATGATGGACGCAGAGTCCGAAATATTGTAATAAATATGAAGATGGGGATCTTTCTTGTTTTGGCTACCCTTTTCCTTTTGAAAATATATATATATATATAGAGAGAGAGAGAGAGAGAGAGAGAGAGAGAGAGAGAGAGAGAGAGAGAGAGAGAGAGAGAGAGAGAGAGAGAGAGAGACGCACTCAGAAAGGCATTTTGAACGATGTTAATTATGAATCATTCATATAAACAGGTGGCTTAAGGGATATAAATGCCATTTTACGTATTCTGTATAATATTGTATATTTAAATACATCCATAATATTGTTAGCAGACAGGTGTGAAGCCATATAGATGAAACGAGTCCATGAAAATACAAATATAAATTATTTAATGTTAACAGATGATAGCATTTATAACAGAAATTAAAATATGTGGTGGCAAAGTAAGAGTGCATTAATTGTGGTGAGATATTGTTGATATTGTGTATCTTACTGAGCAAGGAATGGTGAGTAAGTTATGAGGCGCTCATGACGTTAGGGCCATTAGTTTGGCCATTTTAACACCTTTAGCTCCATTTCGTTGTCGAATTTAAGATCTATCGTGCCATTTGGGTGTCGATTTGTTCCTGGTGAGCAATAGCGAGCCTGTTATTATAAGAGGAACCGGCCTTCGGCCAGGACACTTTTCTACCGAAAATTTACAAATTTACCTTGTGGGAGGGGGGGGGGGGGGTCTCTACGGGGTGTTTATATAAGTTTGAGGGAGGTCTACTGAGGAAACTAAACAATAAAAGTAACAAAACAAATAATATGTGAATTAATTGACAACAAACAAACAAAAAACAAAAACAAACAAACAAACAGCCCCTAGCCCTTAATACGGCGTATCATAACAAACCCAAAACCAAATATTTCCAGATGTCCAGGCCTTTAAATACATTAATGTGCCTCTGCTGCTCTGCTGTATTATTTGCTCAACTGCGCACACATTCATTATAAAAACGCTTGCCTAATCATTTTCTTTATGGCAGGCTCGTAAAGAAGTACCGAACCCAAGGCAATCATAATGCTGGGGTCACACATTCACGTATATGCTCCCGTATGCTTCCGTACGAAGGTTTATTGGTAGTTTGGCAACCGAATACGTAAAACGTAAGGGCTTAGTACGCAAAACGTAAATGAAATTGTGTCTAGTCGTAGGGGTTGGTACGCATGGCGGGCGTAGCCACGCTGGTCTTGGAGGTGGTTGGTGCGGCCAAGGTCGCCCGGTATGTTTTGGATTTCGAATCAGATACGGGGCTCGCGCTCACGTATGTCAAAAGTCGGGAAAGCATACGTTTTACCTGGCTAGCTGCTTCGTCTTACGGGTGCAGCCCCATAAAACGTAGCAGCTAGACAGGTAAAATGTAAGTTTCTCCCGCCAATCGTACAATGTTCACATAAAACGGGAAAGTGAAAGTAAGTCCGGGCGCATCTGGCAGAACCGCCGCACTGCGGGTTGGCGGGAAGACGCGGCACCGTTGTACGGTGGGGTCACGGGGGACAACGGAACCAGCGGGGGACCAGCGGGGGACACTCCAGTCACACCTCTCACCACACCGGAGCAGCAACCATCAAGCCAACCCTGCCACCCTCTGCACCCTGCCGAAAACAAATCGTAGCAGCGAAACGACTGCACCTATGGCTTTCATATTTTTACCACATGTACCTTACCGTTTAGACTACCCACCACAAAAATCCCAAATCCCTCCTCCTACCCACTCATTGACTGTCGGTCCCGTCAGAAGGAAAAAAAAGGAAACTCTGTGGCGGCGAAACGACTGCACCAATCGGGTCCATATTTGTGTGACAAGTCCCTTACCCTTCTGCCTTCCCCCCACCACACCCCCAACCGCCTCCCACCACCCACTTCCAGCGTATCCGTACGAAGATAAGGAAAAAAAGGAAAATCCGTGGTGGCGAAACTACCTCACCAATCGGCTTCATATGTGTAACACAAGTCAATTACCCTTCTACCTTCCCCCAACCAACC
>CM064517.1:5682282-5733496 GCA_032716605.1 Paralithodes platypus
AGGAGAGCGAATCTAGATACAACAAAACAATTCTTCACTCACAGTGTAATTGATGAGTGGAACAAACTCTCAAATAAAGTAATAGACAGCTCCTCTATATATACATTTAAGATAAATCTAGACTCATACCACAGAAAAATTGGTATGGAGTAGGCAGTAATTATCACCGTTATTATTTATTCAGCTGAAGAGAGCATACGAAAAAAAAAGTAAATAAAACAAATTAAAAAAGAATAATAATTATAAAAATCGTCATTACAAATGTACATACTACTAAGGGTGATGAGTTGGATGATTCCAATTAACCCTATAATGTACATCTACCAAGGCGAAGGGTTGCATACATTTTCCTTTCTTTTTTCCAATCTTTCCTGTAAAATTCTTTCTGGGGATTTCGAAGCCCAGCAAGGTTAATCACTTCCAACTTTTTCATGTACGGCAATTGCCGGAGGAAACGGAGGGTGGGCAGAGAGCCTTCTTTTCAATCATTTCCTTCACCTTTCCTTTTCTATCGGATATGACATCTCTACTAGAATTAAGTCCTGACCACCTCGTTTGGATCGTAAGGTCTGTGTGGCCAGTGTATATATGTAAATATATGTAAATCTCTCTCTCTCTCTCTCTCTCTCTCTCTCTTTCTTTCTGTCTCTCTCTCTCTCTCTCATGGTTTCCGCCCTCTGAAAAGAAAGTCCTACAAATCTCTGACACTGAAATTGCTACATCTCTAAACCACTATTTTACTTCAAAAATTACAAGGGAAAACACTAGTGACATGTCAAGTCCTACGCTTTTGGATGGCCTTTATAAACATCTGTAGCTAATTTCAATCCATATAAATATTATCACGTATTATATCCCACAATGTCCGAACGCGACACCTAATTGAAGGCATATGGGGTTGACCATACATATGATTGAAACTGGCAAGCAATTGTTATCACTATTCTATACAGTGAAAACAAAAACCCGAGAAATTCAATAGGTAAGTGGATTATAGGGAGTTGGAGGGGGAGTTTTTTCTGTGCGAGTATGCTAGGTGTATTGCAAAAATGGTAGAAAAATGTGAGTGTGAGTATTTTTATGTGTGTGTGTGTGTGTGTGTGTGAGAGAGAGAGAATGTTTGTGTGTGTGTGAGAGAGAGAGAATGTGTGTGTGTGTGTATTTTGTCTATCTATATGTGCAGATGGATGTGTATATGTTTGTGTAAATGATTATGTGTTTATGTGTGCAGCTCATTGTAAGGCAAATAATTGTATAAATATAATTTGTTTGCTGTATATGTGGCGTGTCCATAATATAACACATAGACTGTAAATAAAGGGAACACATTTTAAGAGTTTTAATCCTAAAACATTTTAGAAATGTCTAATAATTTAGCATCCACTGCAGAACATACTTTCAAAAATAATCATATATGTTTTCCAAAATCTTAAGGGGATTTTTAAGTTAGTTTGCTCCCTGGACCTCAATTAAGCTTAAAATTATACCCACAAGACCTTCGATATAAATGTATACATTGTACGGTAGAGAAGTGTCCCAGCCAAAGGCTGGTCCCTCCTGAATTGATGGTTTGTTATCGCCTGCCAAGAGAAAATCGATACCTGGATGGCACGAAAGGTCTTAAAATTGATAAGGAAATAAAGGGAAACGGTCTTATAATCACCAAATTAATCGGGCAAACGTCTTAAAACCTTACAAATATATTGAAGTTAAACATGAGGGAGAGGGGGATCAAGAAAAAACACCTCCTTAAGTTTTTGTGCAGTTTGCAGTATATCAATCTGGACTTTCGTAATGGTATATGTGTGAAATAGTTACATATAAATGTGTGCAGAGTCAGATTTAATGTGCGTCATATAATCAATAACTTGTAAACTGTTGTTGTTGTTGTTCCCCAAGCTGCCTGGCTGAACAGCCCCAAGTCCCTGAGCAAGGCCAAGGCCATAACCGAGCGCCCCCACAGAACCCTCCCTGCCGACCACAATAAAGCCTGGGTGACCGAAGCCACTCCATGGCGGGGAGCTGAGGAGGGTGCGGAAACGCCCGGGAAACCAAAGCCCCACCCAGGGCCCTGTGCCCCTCAGCAATTATGAAGAGAAAGTTGAGGGGCAAAGGAAAAATGTGACGCTTTGGCTTCCAATCTTGGTAGATTGGGAGGTCAATCCACGGAAGAGACGCCGTCACTTGAGATCTAGAAAATATATAAGTAAAAGGAAGTCAGAGTAAGCTATGGGTATGGCAGAGATCGCTCAGTTCTCACTCTGATAGACCAGCCCATCACCACACTTGGGTAACCTGTTATCGGGTATGACTATTGACTATTAGCTAAGAATCTGTAGTTATGAAGACAGTTTGCGTGTGTGTGTGTGTGTGTGTATGTATGTGTATGTGTGTGTGTGTGTGGGTGTATGTGTATGTGTGTGTGTATGTGTATGTGTGTGTGTGTGTGTTCCTTGTGTTAGTAAGTGTTCGTGTGTACGTTTGAGTCACGTACCAGTATGTGTTTATGACGAATATATACTGCATATAAATATATATATATATATATATATATATATATATATATATACAGCATATGAATATATATATATATATATATACAGTATATATATATATATATATGAATATATATATATATATATATATATATATATATATATATATATATATATATATATATATATATATATATATATATATATATATATATATATATATATATATATATATATATATATATATATAGATATATATATATATACATATATATATACATATATATATATATATATATATATATATATATATATATATATATATATATATATATATATATATAAATATATATATATATCATGTTGGGGTAACTGAACTTTAGGCACCTCATGCGCATTTATGTATTCAGTTTGGGTCATTCTGGTGTCGGGGTTGAAGGTACTTGGTAAGCTGTCGTATACCTTTAGTTTAACTGTGTTACTGTAGGTCGGTGTGTTTAACTATGTCTTTCTTACTTTGACGTGCTTATCTTTTGTTCTTCATATTATTTGCAGAGTGTTGATAATTTATGTTTTTAATTTGGGGTTTAGATACTTATAGGTTCTTGGTGTGCGTAATTCTTTTGATTTCACTATTAGTTACTTATTTACACAATAAGTGATGTTCATTTTATTATTTAATATATTGGATCTATTAGATGATTTAAATTGTACAGCTATTTTCATTTATTTTTAGGATCATGATGTTCGCCTGAAGATGGTCGCTAGTGCAGACCGAATATTTGTGAATAAAGATGGGGTTTCATGGAGTTATTTCTCTTCTTTTTATACTCATATATATATATATATATATATATATATATATATATATATATATATATATATATATATATATATATATATATATATTATATATATATACAGTATATATACACACACACACACACACACTCACACACACACACACACACTCACACACACACACACACACACACACACACACACAGACAGACACACACACACACACACAGATACACACACACACACACACACAGCTTGGTATAATATTAGATGGGTTAGCTTCTGGTATGTGGGGCTTGGGGTAGGCTTGGAACTTGCTCAATACACTCATTCATAATAACACATCACTCTCTCTCTCTCTCTCTCTCTCTCTCTCTCTCTCTCTCTCTCTGTATATATATATATATATATATATATATATATATGTATATATATATCTATATATATAAATATATATACTGTTATATATATATATATATATATATATATATATATATATATATATATATATATATATATATATATATATATATATATATATAAATAAATATCTATCTATAGTCTATATAGTCTATCACAAACATTATATAATTTATGAGATGCCTTAATATTACGAACTGTATATTAATTAATAATTATAGTTGCTAGCTCCTAGCTTTTGTAATATTATATTGTCTGTTGACAGAAATGTAAAATTTATGATTTTAGTTATCAATTTAAATTTACAATAATTCACTTAACACCTAAATGAAAATGTTTAAACTAGGCCTAATTAGAAATTATGTATTTGTAATTATCCCTGTACAATTACAATTACTACTGCAACAAATACTATTAGTATTTCTACTACTCCTAGTAAACATAGTATGATATAAAGTTATGATATTGTATGTGATGATATTCGAATGCATTATATATTATAGAAAAATCAATATACTAAATATTATAATTAATGTAAAGTAACATTTCGTGCTGCTGTAATTTACGAAGAAGAAGAACAAAGGAGAGAGAGAGAGAGAGAGAGAGAGAGAGAGAGAGAGAGAGAGAGAGAGAGAGAGAGACAGAGAGAGAGAGACTCAGTGAGAACTAAAGGTAGCGCCGAAATTAGCAAGGCGAATATATTTAGAGAATCCTTTTGATTTATAGTTCATTACGGCAGATGTGAAGCGCTCCCAAAAAGGGCGGATCATCATAAATAATTAGCATATGCCAACAATTTCGGCAGTGTGACAGTTTGCTTCATAATTATGCTCTGGTTATCACTGCTTTCGATATAGTCTTCAATAATTGCTATGAATGTACCCCGATGCAGTTATATGGAGCTTATAAATATACGTGATCAGTCTGAAACAAGTCTCAAAACATACACATACACACACACACACACGCATATATATATATATATATATATATGAAAAATTATATATATATTCGATACTTCAATTGCGATGAAATGCTCTATATGCAACTATACTATACGTACAAATAACCTTCCTTATTCAGAATATAATCAACATGAATATGCAACATAATTTCGACCGAATGTCATTTGGTTTTGGGATTATACTTTGGTTATCACTCTTCGTTCGATAGTTAATTTACGATAGAAGTAAAATGATTTCATCTAGCTTAAGAATATCCTCCTTCAATAATAAAAAGAGACTGTCAACTTAAACTGTCAACATAAAAAAAACAGAATAACAAATACATTACACTCACTTAATATTTAGTGACGGGATTTATAAGGGCCTCGCAATATGTAGTTTGAGTTTTTCCGTTTGTTATTTTGCAATAATAACGACGGCCAGACCTTCTTATCTCATCAACAGTATGCCTTAGGGACTCCCGGTATGGGGGTTAAGGGGCAGGTAGTTGCTTTTGTGTTGTATCCCTTCTCCTTCATGCTTAGGCCCATTAGTTTTGAGATTTTAAGACGTTCTTCCCATTAGTGTGGTAATTTTAGCACCTTTCGCCTCATTTTGTTGTCAAGTTTAAGACTTTTCGTGCCATTTAGGTTTCGATTATTTCCTGGCGAGCGAGAGCGAGCCTGTAATTTTAAGATAAACTGGCCTTTTGCCGGGAAATTTTTCTACCGAAAAATTTACAAATTTACCTTGAAGAGGGATCTAGGGAGTGTATTTCTAATCTTGATGGAGGTATAGCGAGGAAACTAAAAGAAAAATGAATAGATGAAAAAATAGACCAAAACAACAGCCACTATCCCCTTAACTACAGCTAGACATCCGAACCCTGTGTCCGGAGATCATATGTTGGTAACTGTATGTAGAGAGGCATTACATCATGGTCAATGTCGGGTTCACACAATAATTCAAATGTTTTGCTTGTGAAATATGTAGGTAACCCTTATGTAGCAAAGAAGAAAAACAAAACAGTGAACATCATGACCATTGTCCACTTAACCCGCTGAACCCCAGCTAGTTTAGAATATATGTACATCGAGAGACCAGCTGATTTGGCCTTTTTTTTTTTTTTTTAAATAGCTTAATTAAATAGGTGAGAAATGAAGAATAACCCAAAAAAAAAACCCCACTCACCTCGGTCGTTTGGGGGTCCCATTAGAGGGGGTGTTTTTTATCTGTGTTTATTTGTTGTTTTATGTTGTTTTTGTGTTTTCCCTGTTCTTGCTCTGTCTTGAGTTGGCTACCCCCAAAATGGGGATTGGGCCTGAGCATATAGATAAATAGATAGATTAGAGGGGGGGGGGGGACGGGGAGGATAGCCTCAGCCATCAGCTAATGCCGGCCGGCCTTCAACCTTCCCGCCCGGCTAGACACAGCTGAGCGCGGCAGCATGGCAGATGTACGATGCGTCCAGTTTTCGAGTGACGGTTATTTACACCCCCTGAGCATCATGTGTGCCTTCATACTTCAGATATTAGCAACATGTATCACATATTGTCATTGTAAGTGAAGTTACAGTGTGATAAGTGCATTGATTCAAGTTTTATAAGTGTCGAGGGTGTGGCAAGACTCGCCCGTGTCGTGGTTACCATGACGACTGGCGGGCTGGCGGCCATCTTGTTCATGGACTCAAACACGTACACACTGCCAGCTGAATGACACCCGACTTCCCCTTCACTCACTCTCACTTTTATTATGCCTCTCTCATGTACTCTGTTTATTGATTTTATACTTTACAGTATATGTTATAGTTAGTATATGAGTGCTACACATTGTTTTAGGCACCTTTGACTTAGAAATATGGGTTTTGACGTATTCTTCGTGGGGAGACAGGGGAGGTGGTGGTGAAGGCAGGGGGAGTGGGGGAGGACCAGTGTACACAAAAGCCTAAACTTGCTGTGTACGTAGCAACATGACACACTATCTCGTCTCTTCTTACCCCTACCATGACCTGGCGGAATTTTGAGGAATGCCGTGGGGTCTGGGTCATCCTCCTCTTCCTCTTCCCCACTTGGTGGGGAGTCAACTATGTTATGGGAAGCGTTAGGGGAGCGATGAACATAGTGAGGCGATGAGGTAAACAAGGCAACTGGGCCGGGAGGAAGGTGGGAGGCTGCCCAGTCCTTCCACTCCCACGCTCTCTCTCCCCACTCCCCACCGTGGCCGGACTAGGGTATTGCCAACTGATAAGTATTGCCACTGTTGGGCAACATCATAAGGTATATCCCATATGAATTTGAACTCTCTAGCTACCATAGGATAAGAATAAATATTCACAAAAGTGGCGATGGGATAAGTGGGTAAGCTGGCTTTCCCCATCCGCCCTTACTCACCCGCGCAGATGGGCTAGGGGGTTGCCGCGTATCGCCACTGTTCGGCAACATCGTAAGGTAGTTTCCCATACCATCCTCAAGCCTCTAGCTAGCATAGGACATGAGTAAATCATTTCGAAGTAGCGGACACAACGTATGCGGCGCTGGGGTTTAGCGTTACATACATTGCCGACGCATACACTGTGGCGCTGGGGTCCCGGGGGTTAAGGGGGTAGTGCTTGTTTTTTATTTATATACATATATATATATATATATATATATATATATATATATATATATATTTATATATACAGTATATATATATATATATATATATGTATATTGGTGTAGCCAGGTAATACATTTTCTTTAAGGCAGGTGAGGTTGAAGGAAATACAGGTATCAGCATTAATTATTGT
This sequence comes from Paralithodes platypus, assembly GCA_032716605.1. Taxonomy (NCBI): domain Eukaryota; kingdom Metazoa; phylum Arthropoda; class Malacostraca; order Decapoda; family Lithodidae; genus Paralithodes; species Paralithodes platypus. Next base: position 5,689,731 of record CM064517.1, read on the forward strand.
ATTATTAAGGCTTTCAATAGAACGATATACACCAAACCCACGAACAATGGCCAATGCCTCAACGGGGAAAGTGAATGCCCCCAACGATACCTGCTGTCCACCATCACAGCCTACATCAGGAGAGCCCTCACCCATTGCACCGCGTGGAGCGACACCCATAAGGAACTAGAACGCCTTACACAAGTACTCGTTAACAACGGATACTCTAATACAGATGTCACCAACACCATAAGAAAACACCTTGATAAATGGTACAACCTAGCCCCCCCGACTACCAACCCAACCAACGACATCACTATCTTCTACCGAAACTACATGTCATCTGATCACAATACCGACGAATCCATCATGAAAGAAATCATTACCAAAAACGTCCTCCCCACCAACCCCGACCACAAAATTAGGGGTTCTGCTGGGCGAGGGGGAGGCTGGGCTCTTGTGAGGGACGGCGGGCCAGTTGTATCTCGGGTTTCTGGTCCAGTTTGAAGCGTAGGGTTGAGGGGCGGCGCGCGTTGGTTAAATGAAGTAGTGGGGGGGACGGTAAGGGGGGGAAAGGGAGGGGAGGAGAGAGGGGGTAAGGGCAGAGTCGGGGTGGTAAGGGGAGTAATGTTAGGGGGTGTTTGAGAGTAACGTTTAGCTGATGGGAGTATTTGGAGGTCGAGAGTTTGATTATTTATGGAAGGATTAAGAGTTTGAATATATAGGGCTTCAAGTATAGCAAGTCTTCTGGGTTCTGTCTCTTTATCAATTACGGAGGTGTTTTTTATCTAGGTCAGAGCGAGTAAGGGCTTGGTGGTGGGGGTTTTATAGTGGTCTTTGATAACTCCAGATTGGAGATGGAGGGTGAGACGGCATGATAAACGGTTTTGTGTCATACCAACGTAGGTTTGAGGTCCACAGTCCACATTATTGCAATTGTGTTGGTATATCACATGGTCGTCTATTTTCGGAGTCTTGGGAGAGATAGGTCTGTTACGGAGGATGAGGTTGGAGGTTTTGGAGGATTTGTAGTAGATGATAAGTTTAATTTTGTGGTCGGGGTTGGTGGGGAGGACGTTTTTGGTAATGATTTCTTTCATGATGGATTCGTCGGTATTGTGATCAGATGACATGTAGTTTCGGTAGAAGATAGTGATGTCGTTGGTTGGGTTGGTAGTAGGGGGGGCTTGGTTGTACCATTTATCAAGGTGTTTTCTTATGGTGTTGGTGACATCTGTATTAGAGTATCCGTTGTTAACGAGTACCTGTGTAAGGCGTTCTAGTTCCTTATGGGTGTCGCTTCACGCGGTGCAATGGGTGAGGGCTCTCCTGATGTAGGCTGTGATGGTGGACAGCAGGTATCGTTGGGGGCATTCACTTTCCCCGTTGAGGCATTGGCCATTGTTCGTGGGTTTGGTGTATATCGTTCTATTGAAAGCCTTAATAATAAAATAATTAATGCTGATACCTGTATTTCCTTCAACCTCGCCTGCCTTAAAGAAAATGTATTACCTGGCTACACCAATATATATATATATATATATATATACCGGTATATACAGTATACTGTATATATACGGTATATATATATTATATATTTATTTATATATAATATATATATATATATATATATATATATATATATATATATATATATATATATATATATATATAGAATACTGTATATATATATATATATATATATATATATATATATATATATATATATATATATATATACTGTATATATATATATATATATATAATAATAATAATAATAATAATCTTCTGGTTACTTATATAGCGCCCGTATCTCCTCCTTCGAGGATTCACAAGCGCTTGGCTTTCTTTAGTCTACCAGATACCATTACCTATCCCCCTTGCTTATGAGGAGATGGTAACCGCCGGCTGTATCCCAGAAAAACTTTTCAACCTGAGCGGGGATTGAACACGAGACCTTCAAGATGGGAATCAGGCACGCTATCAACTGAGCCAGCCGGACAGCTATATATATATATATATATATATATATATATATATATATATATATATACAGTATATATATATATATATATATATATATATATATATATATATATATATATATATATATATATATATATATATATATATATATATATATATATATATATATACGGTATATATAATAAATATATATATATATATATATATATTTATTAATTTATTTTTGAGTTTCCTCGCTAGACCTCCATCAAGCATAGAGGGAAAAAAAACCTAGACACCCTTTCAAGATAAATTTGTACATTTTTCGGTAGAAAAATTTCCCGGCCGAAGGCCGGTTCCTTCTCAAATTAGAGGCTCGCTATCGCTCGCCAGGAAAAAGACACCTAAATGGCAGGAAATGTCTTAACATTGACAAAGAAATGAAGCGAAAGGTCTCAAAATCGCCAAACTAACGGAACGATCGTCTTAACACCTTAAGAGCGGCCTATGCGGTTTATTTATATGTACCGCCCAGCGGGGTATTTTTAGCCAAAATAGGGCTGTTTACGTGATCATTTTCATGCCTAAATAAGACCCAGAACGTAAAACAAGTATCTATCCCTGAAAGGGCATAAACAGAGCTTTCGAATGACACCATAACGATCCTTTTATGATGGCTAGTTTTCTTGCAATAACCGTGCAACGCGAGTGCAAAAAGCATGTAATTAGCCACTTTCCCGATACAATTCCTTATATAGCGAGTGAGAGAGGGAGGAGGGAGCTGGGATTCGTGTCAGTATGTTCGCCGCGGTGGTCTGGAGCAGTCATACGCTCGCTACTCTCCTGCCACCACTTGTCTCTCTCTCTCAGCAACATTACGTGCTGAAATTGCCACTCGACCTATGTCGAGCGCCGCCACATAGTCCAGCTTTATTAAATACGACTTATGTGGTGAGCCGCTAATTAAGGGTTAAAATCTTAAAACTAATATGCTAAACATAAAGGAGTACATAGGAAATCAAGCAACAACAGGTCTAGTGACCCTTCTAGGCTGCTTGTCCTCCAAAACACTGAGGATCAAGTGTCCAAACAGTGGTTTAGAGTGGGTAAGGGAACATTGGAAAGGAAACTACTGCCCTGGAACTAATGTCCGTGGCAGGACTAGGAAGATAGTAGGGGACATAGGGGTTAGTAACTGAGGGGAGGAAAAAATAAAGTTATTCATTTATAAACGCAGTCAGTCGCGGGTTTGATGCGAGATATTTGTCTAGGCGGAGTTTAAATGAATCAACGGTGCTGCAGTCTATAACGTTTCGGGGAAGCCCATTCCACAAGTTGACAACTCGATTGAAGAAGAAATTCTTAGATTCGTGTGAGTTAAAGGATTTACCAATAATTTTGCAACCGTTTCCCCGCCTGTAATTAGATTGGTCGATAGTGAAGTACTTACTACAGTTCATATGGTCGATGCCTTTGATGATTTTGAACACTTGAATTAAGTCACCTCTTAATCTGTGCTGGGTTAAAGGAAATAGATTTAATTATCTAAGACGCTCGCTCTTCGTATGGTTTGTTCTTTAGGCTAGGTATCACTTTGGTAACTCTACGTTGAACTCATTCTAGCTAGTTTATCTTTTTGGTAATAAGGGCACCAGCATTGAACGCAGTATTCCAGAAGATGGCGGACTAAGGAATTGTAAAGGGTTAGGATAACGTCTTTGGATTTATGCTCAAATGACCTGCCTATAAAGCCAATTATTTTGTTTGCCTTCTTTAGGGGAGATCTCCACTTGAGGGATTTTTTTCTTGACCCCTTTCTCCCTCATGTTTAGCCCCATTGCTTTTGATATTATAAAACGTTTCCCCATTAGTTTAGCGATTTTAAGAACTTTCACCCCATATTAAGACCTTTCGTGCAATTCAGGTGTCGATTTTATCCTGGCGAGCGATAGCGAGCCTGTAATTTAAGAGGAACCGGCTTTCAGCCGGGACATTTTTCTACCGAAAAATGTACAAATTTATCTTGAAAGGGGGTCTAGGGGGTGTAATTTTAAGATTGATGGAATTCTAGGGAACGAACTAAAAACCTCCCCTTAACAACTTCTGAACATTGTTGACTCGGTTTTAGGTTACTCGATATTGTTACTCCCAGATCGGTTTCTCTGTTTACATTCTTAAGCTGAGTGCCATTCATCGAATAGTTTGCTTTCTCATTTAGGTATCCGATATGTAGTACTTTACATTTATCCGTATTGAAACTCATTTGCCAAATTTGGGCCCAATGTGACAATTTATCTAGATAGTGTTGCATATCGTCAACTTGTTCTTTTGAGAGTACGCTATTTGCAATTTTTGTATCGTCAGCAAATTTTGAGATTGAACAGGTGAGACCCTCATCTATGTCGTTGATGTAAATTAGAAAGAGAATTGGCCCTAGTACCGATCCCTGGGGTACCCCGCTACTTACATTGGTCCATTTAGATGCCTTACCGTTTATGACTACTCTTTGCTTTCTGTCGCTGAGCCAATTTTCTATCCATTTCAACACACCGTCTTGTATTCCATGCGCTTTTAGTTTTAGCAGTAAACGTTTGTGGGGAACTTTGTCAAAGGCCTTTTGAAAATCAAGGTATATAATACCTACAGCTTTACTCTCATCGTAGAGGTTGAGGATATCGTGGAATAAGTCTAAGAGGTTTGTTAAACAGGAACGTTTTTTACGAAAGCCGTGTTGAGTATCTTTAAGTATGTTATTTTCCTCCAAGTGATTTACGAGTCTGTCTCTTATGACCGTTTCTAGCATTTTACATACAACTGAGGTTAAGCTAATTGGACGATAGTTACTGGGTAGGGATTTGCTGCCTTTTTTGAATATCGGTGGTGAGATTAATAAAAATAAAATTATTAGTAGGTTTAGGGATATTTCTTCGAGAGGCCGGTCTATATGATCTGTGCCCCATGAATATTCTTTCCTCTCACTTAAACAGTAGGCTACCATAGTGCGGTTGGGAATATGAACATGATTAGATTAATATCCAGTATTCGAGAATGGATAATAAGTCGTAGGCGTGTGCATAAACCTTTAACCGTCCTGGTGGTGTAATGGTTAAGGTGGCAAAAATATGTGTGTGATAACCCGGGTTCGAATCCCGGTGGATCATATATACTTTAATTAATTTCATTGGGGGTGTGGTGGTGAGATTAATAAAAATAAAATTATGTTGGCTATCTTCCACTGATCAGGCATAGTTCCAGACTGCAAGGATTTATTGAATAGTAATGTCAGTGGTTTGGAGAGCTCATCCTTAGCTTCCTTTAGAACTCTAGGCGAGATTGTATCAGGTCCAGGCGTTTTATTTACCTTGAGTTTATCTAAACAATTCAATACTTCTCTCTCTGTAACGGTGATATTGCTTAGAACATCTGAATTATCAATATGAATCGGCGATGTTGTAGGGATATCACTGAGGTCTTATGTTGTAAAACCTGATACAAAGAAGGTATTGAGGGCATTACTCATTTGTACTTCGTCTTTGGTGTATTCTCCATTTTCATCGACTAACGGTCCAACAGTTGAAGTAACTACTTTTTTCTTTCTGATATAACTATAGAATTCTTTCGGGTTTGTTTTACTTTGATTCGCAATATGTAACTCTATGGTCTTTTTACTTTGCTTAATTAACTTTTTGGCTTTGCGTCGTAGCTCTACAAATTTCACCCGTTCTTCGTCATTTTGTGAGGATTTTAATCTATCATTAGCAAATTTTTTAGCAAGCAGGCAGTTTGAAATATCTTTATTCCACCATTTGGGCTTATTATTATGGCCTGGACGCCGTATTTTCGATGGTATGCAGTCTTGCACTGCTTTTAGGTAAGTGGTTTCGAATAACTTCCAAGATGTATTTATGTCGTTATTGTTATATAAAAAGCTCCAGTCAGTTTCTTTAAACATAGCTCTAAGTTTATGAAAGTTTGCTTTCTTGAAATTAGGGACTTTTTCGATGCTACTATTTGGTTCGTTACTAGTAAAGTTTTAAGTGAAAGTTATCGTACGATGGTCGCTGTTACTGAATTCATCACCAACATTCAAATTCTCTATTAATTCTTCTTTTGTTGCAAGTACAATGTCAAGAACGTTAACATGAGAGAGAAGGGGGTCCAGAAAAAGCAAGAACCTCCCCCTTAACCCCTTCTGTACCGGGGACGTCTTTGTTGTATTTTTCTAGCTATATTTAGAGGATTTTGTACAGTTTAAGAAGTATCAGTGGTAGTAAAGAGGTTTAAGTGAGATAGTTGGAAGCCTCTTAGCCTAATTACTGGAGGCCCTTTTTAAACTGAACATAATCGTCTAATAGTAGCTAGAGTAAATTTACAAAGACGTCATCGGTACAGCAGGGGTTAATATGCAAGTTAATTTTTGTGAAGGGTAATTATAGAAAAAAGGGTGGTTGGGGGGGGGGGGAAGGGAGAGGATATTTGTCTAATAATTATCGCATGTATAGTTTAAATCGCATCATCATTACGAGAGAGGTGTGGTGTGGATGTAGATGTGCTGGAAAGTGTGATAAGGAACACCTTGAGATGGTTCGGCCATGTGGAACGTATGGGAAGCGAGATAATGACTAAGAGAGTGTACGACAGTGAGGTGGAAGGACAGAGAGGGAGAGATAGACCGAATGAGAGGTGGAAGGATGGAGTTAAGAAGTTATTATGAGTGAAGGCGGTACTGGATGGGAGGAGAGGCGCGTCGACTAACTGGGGACGGAGGTGCATGGGGCCGTTTCGTTCGTGGCCACCTCTTCGGGGATCACTGCGTCAGGCAATAGATAGATAGAATATTATTATATATTGAAGACAGTTAAATAGTTTGCTTAATTCTCTCAGTCGACCATGGAGTGTTCTTGAAATTTATTCTGCCTAAAATAGACGATAATATTATCATTAAGCTTGGAAATGATCTAGAATGTTTATTAAGCTTGGGAATGATCTAGAATGTTTATTAAGCTTGGGAATGATCTAGAATGTTTATTTGTAGATTATCTTTACTCCTCTGATTTTTAGAGGCTCGTCCTTCAATACATTGAGTCGTTTATTGACAGATCAAGGGGCCCACCTCGTTTTCTTTTTTTCTCTCTCCCTCTCTTTCTGGGTTGCATTCATTCGGCCTCATTCAGCTTACTGTTTTAAGGCGTTTATTGACATCCAGGTGTCGATTTTTTCCTGGCGACCGGTAGCGATCCGCCATATTTTTTTTATAATGTTTTTGTCAGCAGGTTAAATTTGTACATTTTTCGATAGAAATAATGTCTCCGGCGAAGCCTGATTTCTCCATACAATGCTGCCTTGCTATCGCTCGCCAGGAATAAATCGACGCCTGGATGGGGATACACGTCTTATAACAGTAGGCTGAATGGGGCCAGAGAAAGAGTGCAAGGGAGAGAAAAAAAGCAGGTCACCGCCTTCAATAAAACGAATAAAGCCGTCATCAAATTGAAAAGGGTCATGTCCACTCATTGTTTTATTTATTAATTTATTTATTTATGAATGTATTTATTTATATATTTAGTTTTAGAAATAATGTTAACAAATCAAACACCCATAAAAAGACAATCAAATAACCTCTGCCAAACACAGGTTTGGTGAAAATATATATGGAGGATAATATATTATATCCTCGATTTCTGCTCCCGAAATTTGAGGTTGGAGATAGAGGGTTGGTTGGTTGGTCGGTGTGGGCGCTTATGGGAACAGCTGATCTGAGTGTAAACAAAGCCTGGCTCCACACAAACACCCCCAACTTCACCACCACCACCGCTTCTCCAACAACCACCACAAACACCACCAGTAACACCCCCATCCCCACCACAACCAACCACCACCACAAGCACCACCAGTAACATCCCCATCTCCAACACAACCAACCACCACCACAAACACCCCCAGTAACACCCCCATCTCCACCATTACCAACCACCACCACAAGCACCACCAGTAACATCTCCATCTCCAACACAACCAACCACCACCACAAACACCCCCAGTAACACCCCCATCTCCACCATTACCAACCACCACCACAAGCACCACCAGTAACACCCCCATCTCCACCACAACCAACCACCACCAAAAGCATCACCAGTAACACCCCCATCTCCACCACAACCAACCACCACCACAAGCATCACCAGTAACACCCCCATCTCCACCACAACCAACCACCACCACAAGCATCACCAGTAAAACCCCCATCTCCACCACCACCACAAACACCCCATCCTCACCACAACCAACCACCACTACAAGCACCACCAGTAACACCCCCATCACCACCACAACCAACCACCACTACAAGCACCACCAGTAACACCCCCATCACCACCACAACCAACCACCACCACAAACACCCCCATCCCCACCACAACCAACCACCACCATCACCATCCCCACCACAACCAACCACCACCACAACCACCCCCAGTAACACCCCCATCCCCACCACAACCACCACCATCACCATCCCCACCACAACCAACCACCACCACAAACACCCCCAGTAACACCCCCATCCCCACCACAACCAACCACCACCATCACCATCCCCACCACAACCAACCACCACCACAAGCACCCCCAGTAACACCCCCATCCCCACCACAAACAACCACCACCACAAACACCACCATCACCATCCCCACCACAACCAACCACCACCACAAGCAGCCCCAGTAACACCCCCATCCCCACCACAACCAACCACCACCACAAACACCACCATCACCATCCCCACCACAAACCAACCACCACAAGCAGCCCCAGTAACACCCCCATCCCCACCACAACCAACCACCACCACAAACACCACCATCACCATCCCCACCACAACCAACCACCACCACAAGCAGCCCCAGTAACACCCCCATCTTCACCACAACCAACCACCACCACAAACACCTCATCCCCACCACAACCAACCACCACCACAAACACCACCAGTAACACCCCCATCTCCACCACAACCAACCACCACACACACCCCCATCCCCACCACAACCAACCACCATCTACAACAATATTACCGCCACAACCACAAAATACCACCACCACACAATCAAAACAACACAAACCTTTCCCTTAACCCCTTCACCACCACTACATAGTTGTCATCATATTCTGGTTACCTTTAAACGATTTTCTTGAGTTTATAATCTACCTCTACGACTCAAATGGGTAAAGGCGATCTAATAAAAAAAAATCTTCATTACATAGGTCCTTCTTAAACTGCATAACATCGTCTAATTTTAGCCAGAATCAAAGGTAAAAAGGCGTTCTGGTGCTAAAGGAGTTGATACCATCACCAGCCACTACAACCTCAACCACCACTGCTACACGCACCCTCACCACCATCATCGATACAAACTTCCCTACCACAAACACCACCCACACCATCATTACAACCTTCCTCCAAGATCACAACCCACCCCACTACCACCATACCACAACCACCACCAGCATAGCTCTCCTACCAGCCACACGACAACAACACCTCCACCCACACAAAACCACCACCACTAGAGTCTACTCGCTGTAAGTAGGCGATAAATCATGAACTCTATTATCTGAAACTCAAAAAGGGCTAGAACACAATGGCTGTACATTTCCACATCTATTCCTTGACTGACTCTTCCCAAATATTAGAAATATTAGCTTGATTTCTCTAGTCGTTTTCTAGTTACAGAGGATAGAGGTCATGATTTTTCGCCTACTTACAGCGAATAGAGTATACCTCCACCATCATCCACACGACAACAACACCTCCACCACCACCACAAGCATACCTGCACCACCATCCACACAACACCACCATCACCCACATAACAATACCTCCACCCACACAATAACACCACCACCACCATCCAAACTACAACAACACCTCCACCCACACAATAACACCACCACCACAACTACCATCCACACAACAACACCTCCACCCACACAACACCACCACCACCACAAGCATACCTCCACCACCACCACCACCATACCTACACCACCAGCCACACGACAACAACACCTCCACCCACACAACAACACCACGGCCACCATCTGCTTCACTTTCTGTCTTCTCCCACTTTTCGATGCCATCGTCGCCCTATACACTCAACTTTTCACAATTCTCTAGGCGTCTGTTTTCCTGTCCCGGGGGAGAGAGAGAGAGAGAGAGAGAGAGAGAGAGAGAGAGAGAGAGAGAGGCTAGTGTGTGCTTATCCAGAGTCTCTTCTGTTGTTCGGAGGAAGGTTTTTATTTTCTCTTCCGGGCTTTTGTTTTCATACCTTGGGGAGTTTTTGTTTACTTATTTCGTAGCTTTTGTTTTCCGGTTTGGGTTTTTTATTGGTCTCCCTATGTGTGTGTTTTTATTTACTTATTTCGTAGCTTTTGTTTTCCGGTTTGGGTTTTTTATTGGTCTTCCTATGTGTGTGTTTTTGTTTACTTATTTCGTAGCTTTTGTTTTCCGGTTTTGAGTCATTTATTCGTCTTCCTATTTGTGTGTTTTTCTTCTATCGGACTACCTATTTGTGTGTGTGCGTGTTTTTTTTGTTTTCTTCTATAGGGTATTATTACCACTCTGAGCCTTTTTACTATTACTTATTTATTTAATGGGACTATTTTTAAACACTCTGGGCTCTTCCTGTTTTATTATTATTATGATTATTATTATTATTATTATTATTATTATTATTATTATTATTATTATTATATTTTAATTATTATTATTATTAGGGGTTCGTCCCCTACGGGGAACCCCTATTGTAATCATTAAACCTGGAATTTCATCCAAATGTTTCTTACGCGCCGGTTTCGACGTAATAACTCCAGAACCGCTTTTTGGATCGGGATCAAACTTTCACAAGAGGTGCGTTTTTGTATTGGGCAACTTTTGATATGCTAAACATCCGGCATGGTGGCCAAACAGGTCCGTGGCAGCCGATTTCCCGAAAAACTTGACGCTTAAATACCGTCTCTCCCACTCACAGGAAACGACTGGGCTTTGGCATACGCACTCCCCTACTAATGCTCCGCAAATTTTATAGAGAAGGTTTTGCTTTTGCACGTGGATTTTTTTCCGGCAATCTTGAAAAAACCTCGAATTCCACTTAAAATTCCACATCTTGAAAACTACGCCGATGATCAGAGCCATGCTTGCGTAGTTGGGTGAGGCTCGCGATTCCGAACGTTTTGATACCAAAAAAATATAAATGGGTGGAATAGTTTGGCCGCAGCATTGAAAACTGTCTATTCTTAAATTACTTTAAAACCGAATTCGCTACCACACACAAAGTTTACCGTCTACAGTCTATAGGCTTCCACGCATCCCCCAGTTTTGCTTAATAACATAATCTCTTTATTATTCAGTCCTAACTTTTGTTTTTTTATTTAACTCTCTCAAAACCGTTCGAGTCCCTACGAATTCCAGCAATTATTTAGCCAACCTACCTATACATACCTACCCTACCAAATAATAATGATAAATTCAAATTTATTTTTGGTGAATGACAGAGTATTGGCTAAGGTTTTTAACAATTCCTTCCTTTGCCAAATGCTTAGTTTAATAACAATGATATGGACCTTTAAAGTTTTGGCAATTGCCCGTGTGACTCGTATTTTAACCCTCCTAAAGTGTTACCACGAAATACCGCTAGATCCTTTCTCAAAAGTCGCTAGCATGTTGCTACATAGCCAAACAATGTTAGGATAATGCTGCAATTTCTAAAGAGTTTTGGTTTGTTTGTTTTGCAAATTTTACAATGTAGTATGACTAGAATGTCTGAAATTTTCAAATTATCCCTAGTAAATGTCTCTAGATATAAAAGAAATGGCTGCTAGACTGAAGTAAATAGCTCTACATTTAGCGGTAATATGTAGCTTTACAACTGGCACCACTGCAACCACCACCCAGTATGTCTCCACAAAATACCGCTAGATCCTTTCTCAAAAGTCGCTAGCATGTTGCTACATAGTCAAACAATGTTAGAATAATGCTGCAATTTCTAAAGAGTTTTGGTTTGTTTGTTTTGCAAATTTTACAATGTAATATGACTAGAATGTCTGACATTTTTAAATTATCCCTAGTAAATCTCTCTAGATATGAAAAAATGGCTGCTAAATTGAAGTAAATAGCTCTACATCTAGCGGTAATATCTAGCGATACAACTGGCAACACTGCCTAGCCCTTCCCTCCTATCTTCTACCTCCCTCATATGTATCAACTACCACTCTAGTGAACTTTCGGTATTTAGTTTATTCAGCTTAATACTATTTATCCACATAAAATAGAAACCTATCACGATTGTTGTCTAATACAACCATAGATAATGCTATTACATATTATTTGAACATGAGGTCGAATTTAGCAGTTGTGTTTACCTTGAACAGTAGTTGACACTCTGAGACAGAACCGAAAGCTTCTCTTGCCGTGTAGTACTCAAAGAAAGCATGGGCACTTAAGCCAAGTCAGAGATGCAGAGGTAACTTTCACAATGCATTATAACCCTAGACAGACACCAATATACCACTAAATCAGACAAATATCACTACAAAAAAGATAGGAAAATATTATATTAATGTCCTAGGCATTTGAAATTATGCAAATGAGTAAAATCCATTATGATATAATGATAATGGGATTGATTAGTATCTGGCAACAGTGTTGCACAACATTTTCTGAACGTATGCGAACTTCGGAGTATTTATCCCATTAATATACACATCTATCACTATTTAAATGTAATACAACCATACACAGTGCTATTACATATTATTTGAACATAATTATAGGATGCTCTTTCCTTTAAACCATTTTCTATATCTATTCACGAAAAATATAGGCCTAGCCTAGGCAGCGCTACCGGTAGGTACGAATTTATCAGTTCGAATTTTGATTGAGAGTGGGATTAGGCCTAGGCCTAGCCTAGGGCTTAACATGGGATACTGTTTGGGGTTTGGGAATAGACTGAGGCTGCTTTAGGCCTAATTAGGTAAAATTAGTCAAATCGAGACAATTGCATAGCCTAGGCCTAGGCTATTAAGCAAATATTTTACCAATCTACAATAGGCCTAGTCTATTCGCTGTAAGTAGGCAAGAAATCATGACCTAGGCTATAACCTCTGTAACTAAAAAACAACTAGCCTAGGCCTAGAGTGATCAAGCTAATATGTCTACCATTTGGGAAGAGTCAGTCAAGGAATAGCCTAGATGTGGAATTTTGCAGCCAATTTGCTCTAGCCCTATTTGAGATACAGAGGTTAGAGGTCATTGTTGAGGCTCCCCCCCTCATGACATATTGTTATCATCTTATATATTGCCAGCAGGGGGCAAATAACCGAAAAAAAATCGCCGTCAAAATAGACGCGAACTTAACCACGGCGATCGACACATGTAAACATGGCGGTGGCGGGGGAGGTGTCGGACGTTTGCAATAAAGTTCCTGTCTATTTTGAATGCCATTGGATACAATAATATGTTGAGGGGGGCTTTGCCCCCCCCCCCCACACCCCATGATATAATATTTTCACCATCATATAATTTATATTGCCAGCAGGGGGCAAATAACCGAAAAAATTGCCGTCAAAATAGACACCTTTATGAATAGGTTAGCCTTTAGGCTAGGCCTATCGGCAAGAGTTGCGTTGTATAGGCTATCCTAGTGTTTACTAATTTATAGGCTACCCCTTTGAAAGGACATTAGCCGGGTAGGATGTAGTTACCGGGTGTATCACCAGCCTTGTTTACACTACGCGTACGCGTAGTGGCGTCAGACGCTTGCCATCCTTTTCCTGTCTATTTAGACTGCCTTTGGATACAATAATATGTTGAGGTTGGGCTTTGCCCCCCTTCACCCCCCCATGACATATTGTCATCATAATATATATTTCTAGCAGGGGGCAAATAACCAAAATAAATCTCCGTCAAAATAGACACAAACTTAACAACGCCGATCGACAAATGTAAACATGACGGAGGCGGCGGACGTCTGCAATCATGTTCCCGTCTATTTTGAATGCCATTGGATACAATAATATGTTGAGGGTGCCAGCAGGGGGCAAAATAGACAAATACATCAAAAATTGGGTGTGGGGGCAGCAGCCCCCACCCATAATAGCCTACTATGATAGGTTAGGTAAGGTTGTTAGGTTAGGCTAGGCTAATATCCTTTCAAAGGGGTATAGGCCTAGTAAACACTAGGATAGCCTATACCCGGTGACCGGTCAAAGGTAAGTCCTGCTGTAGTCTCCTTGAATGCTACCTTAAATTGTAATATTAGACTAGGTCTAGCCTATAGATAAAATAGCTTAGCCTATTCATTTATTGTAGCCTATAATATAGGCCTAGCCGGGCAGAATGTAGAGTTCGGGCGTACCACCACCAATGTTTACACTATGCAGAGCGGCGACGAAAGCTTGCCATCATGTTCCCGTCCATTTTGAATTACGTTGGATAAAATAATATGTTGAGGGGGGCAAACACCCCCATGACATATTGTCATCATCATATAATTTGCCAGCAGGGGGCAAATAGGCCTAACCAAACTGCGGCGATCGACCATGTAAACATGACGGCGGCGGCGGCGGTGGACGCTTGCGATCATGTTCCCGTCTATTTTGACCGCCATTGGATACAATAATATGTTGAAGGAAGGGCTTTGCGGCAATTTTTTTGGTTGTTTGCCCCCAACTGGTAATATAATATATGATGATGATAACATGTCGAGGGGGGGGCTTTCAACATATTATTGTATCCAATGGCATTCAAAATAGACGGGAACATTATCCCAAGCGTCCAACGCCGACACCGCCGCGGCTGCTGAAGAACAAAGAAGTTAGCAATTGGTTTCATTGTAAAATAGACGGGAACATTATCCCAAGTGTCCAACGCCGACACCGCCGCGGCTGCTGAAGAACAAGGAAGTTAGCAATAGGTTTCATAGTGAACTGGAGGAAATTAATAGAAATAAGGAAGCTAGGCCTAGCGATGTAAATAGTCAATGGAATTTCCTTAATAATGACAATTATATGTATAGGTATAAAGTAAAAACAATATATTTTACATAATTTATTCCATATCTTACATATTTAAACAAATATATATTAAAAATAGTTTAACCACACCACTGAGTTCTCCCAAAATACTCTAATAGGGCTGGCCTGAAGAATTAGATCAAGATGGACAACCAATCAAGACATGATAGGTAGGGAAGGGCAGGTGAACAAATCTAAGATGGTGAAGATACGCAGACATTTCTCGCCATTTCACCAATTCAGCCGCACCACATGAGTTCCACAGCAGAACTCTTATAGGGTAGAGCCGAAAGATGAGGCAAGAACTGCTACACTGCAGCACAGCATCAATTAAGAAGTGATCAGAAGCGAAGAATGAGAGATCAGGTCTATGAAAAAAATATATCGCACCGAAATGCACAAAAAATACACACACCGAGGGAAATCGAGTCAGCTCGACCGCATCAGCGACCGACACAAATCAGGTCAGGAGCTAATAACCTAGCCAGGCCAGGGTGGCATATGATATAGGCCGTCCGGAGGACAACCGAATGAGACAGAATAAGAACTGAAGGGGAAAAACATAGAAAGAGGAATGAAAAACTTGTCATGTCATCGTCATATTGCCAGCAGGGGGCAAAATAGACAAATACACCCAAAATCGGGGTGTGGGGGCGGCAGCCCCCACCCATAATAGCCTACTATGATAGGTTAGGTAAGGTTAGGCTAGGCTAATGTCCTTTCAAAGGGGTATAGGCCTAGTAAACACTAGGATTGCCTATACCCGGTCAAAGGTAAGTCCTGCTGTAGTCTCCTTCAATGCTACCTTAAATTGTAATACTAGACTAGGCCTAGCTTGGCTTAACATGGGATACTGTTTGGGGGTTGGGAATAGGCTCAGGCTGCTTTAGGCCTAATTAGGTAAAAATGGTCAAATCGAGACAATTGCACAGCCAACATAGGCTCGCCTATTTATAGGCTACCTTTCATTACTGCAGTTAAGCACAAACTTATTTTACAATGGAAAATCGGGCGGGTGCCCGACCCCGAAAGGGGTTGAAATAGGGGAGCTATCCCCCCGCCAAAGGCGGCTTTCTAGGGCCTTTCCTAGCTGATGCTGAGAGGATTGGGTTCTAGTCATGTGGTGATGGGCTGGTCTATCAGAGTGAGAACTGAGCGATCTCTGCCATACCCATAGCTTACTCTGACTGTTCCTTTAATTTATATATTTTCTAGATCTCAAGTGACGGCGTCTTTTCCGTGGATTGACCTCCCAATCTACCAAGATTGGAAGCCAAAGCGTCACATTTTTCCCTTGCCCCTCAACTTTCTCTTCATAATTGCTGAGGGGCACAGGGCCCTGGGTGGGGCTTTGGTTTCCCGGGCGTTTCTGCACCCTCCTCAGCTCCCCGCCATGGAGTGGCTTCGGTCACCCAGGCTTTATTGTGGTCGGCAGGGAGGGGGCGCTCGGTTCTGGCCTTGGAATTGCTCGGGGCCTTGGGGCTGTTCGGCCATGCAGCTTGGGGAACAACAACAACAACAATGGAAAATAATGCATGAGGAGGGCTGGGTAGGCCTATTAGTATTTTGTGAAATAACTTAAATTAGGTTAGGCTATAGGATACTTCATTAGGTTATTAGGCCTATGAGAAAACAGGCTTAGCTTAATTTTATTTCACTGCTCAACATATTTGTTTTTGTTTTTGCTGTTGAGCTCTGCATAGGGCTATATTCAGGTAGGCTTGGGTTTTAGTAAAATTGAATTAGGCTAGGCTACATATTTTTACTACTATTGGAAAGCACAGGCCTACACAATAGTACACATGTTAAAGAATTTAGCCTAGCCTACCACAATTTAGCCTAGACTGAAAGAACAAACAAAAATAGGCTAGGCTAATTGCAGCTAAATAATTTAGCCTAGCCTCCACAATTTAGCCTAGACTGAAAAAACAAACAAAAATAGGCTAATTGCAGTTTTGGTAAGAGTTGTAGTTGTGGGCATACCAAAAGCTTTGTTTATATAGCCTAGTCGCACGCTCGCAGTTAGGCCTACATTCGCTTCTAATTTAACTGCTGGGGTAAACTTGGTAAAGCCACCCTCAATCCGCCGGCCGGTAACAAAACAATTTACCCAACGCCTGGCCGTGGGATACAATAATGGGTTGAAGGGGCTTTATCCCCCTATGACTTATTGTCATCATCATATATATCACCAGCAGGGGCAAATAACCACAGTCAAATTAGACGCGAATGTAACTGCGAGCGTGCGACTACGTAAGTAAAGGGGACGATAGACACGCTAACACAACTCTTAACGCATTTTTTCCTAATGTATTAGATTTTTTTATATTTATGACCTCAACAGTTGAAAGATGACAATTTTATGGTTTATTTTAGGCTATACAAAAACATTTGCTTTGTACCGGTAACTTAGATACGGTACTCATATTTATGCTTATAATTGCAGTACGAGTGGGTTTTTTCTTTTTAGCCTAGGCTAAACAAATGTTAGTTTTTGTTTTATAGGCTAAACTAGGCTGAATTTATGCTAATAAATATTAATTGTAGGGCGCAAATCTGTCAAGGAATAGCCTAGATGTGGAAATTTACAGCCAATTTGCTCTAGCCCTTTTTGAGATACAGAGGTTAGAGATCGTTGGATACAATAATATGTTGAGGGGGTCAATCATCCCCCATGACATATTGTCATCATCATATATATTGCCAGCAGGGGGCAAATAGCCTAGGCCTAGCCTAACTACAACAAAAATCGCCGTCAAAATAGACGCGAACTTATATTAACTACGGCGATCGACCATTGCCTGCACCGGCCGTCCCCCGGTTATTGTTGAGGTCCTGAGGAACCGTATGACTTTGACGAGCTCTTCCCTCCGCAGTCTCCGCATCCCATGTATCGTCGTACGGTACCTCTTCCCCTCCACATCCTACATCTGGTCGTCCTACATATGCCTCCTAAGCCTCGCCTCGTCCCGTCACTGAGCATGTGGATGGGCGTCCCTTTCTGGCTTCAAAGATGGATTCCTTCCGACAGCTCCTACTGGATTGTCTGGGGTTGGTTGATAAGGGCACCTCGCTTCAAGACATTGCTCTGGCCCTAGTACCGCAGTTTGTAGGTCTCTGGTTCGCCACCTGATGACCTGCTATTGGGTTGTTGCCTTTACAGTGTTACGGTTCTACGAATGACCTAGAGTGAAAGTGACACGGTGGTGAATTTTAACCTTAACTATAAACTAATTTAAATTATGACATAGGATCTCCGCGACTACGGTAGGGCCGGAGCGGGCGAGTATTCGCCTGAGGTTGCCCTTAACCCCCAAGACAAGACAAGACAAAATTCTAGTGCTGGTTTTACTCAGATTATGTGAGTTTTAATTTAGCCTAGCCTAGGCCTAAGAGTTCAGAAGATTTGCAAAATGCACCCCATACTAGCCTACCCATAGCCTAATAGGCCTAGTGATTCTTTTTTGGCAGACCACCCACAAATTTTCATATAGCCTAGGCCTAGGCTAGCCTAAGTTCTGGAATGCATGTTGGAATAGCCTTCCTATAAACTGTAGGCTAGGCTACTTCCTTTTAATTTAAGTTTGATTCTTTGGAAAAATCTATTAGGCCTAGACCAGGGCAGGAAAGTAACATTCAATATGACGTGTAAAAAGTCGCCCATAAATGGCGGGCCACTATGTTATTGTAATTTGGGAGCTTATTTCGTCTGTTGATTGACTTTGTCCTTAATTGGGGATCCTATGAATTAGCACAGATGATGATGACTTACCGTACATCATAATACGTGACGGTCCGACGTGGGGGGGCAGAGCCACAGAGACCCCCTCAACATATTTTGTGTCCCACAGTAACTTTTAAAGGGATGGATGTAGTTACCGGGTGTACGGTCGTCATGTTTACATAGGGCGATCGCCGTGGTTAACTTCGTGTCTATTTTGACGGTGATTTTTTTCGGCATATTTCATTTTATTCACTTGCTATTTAGGCTATAATCTAGCTTTGGCATGACAATAACCCTAACCCAGTCTTTCTTAAAGATTCTTCTAATCTTCCAGTAGCCTATAGCCTAATTTAGGTCATTTTTAAAGGCACACAATTAAATGGTTGGTATTTTAAACGACACTACTGCAGCATTATGAGAAACAATTTATTAGAGATAATAGGCAACAATAGATTCGCCATATTTTTCTCCATAGGCTATAGTCCGCATGGAGGATTTTCGTTATCGACAAATTGAAAAAATTCCCACTTCACAGACAAAATAGACAAATACACCAAATATCGGGGTGTGGGGGCGGCAGCCCCCACCCATAATAGCCTACTATCATAGGTTAGGTAAGGTTGTTAGGTTAGGCTAGGCTAGGCTAATGTCCTTTCAAAGGGGTATAGGCCTAGTAAACACTAGGATAGCCTATACCTGGTCAAGGGTAAGTCCTGCTGTAGTCAATTTAAATGCTACCTTAAATTGTAATATTAGACTAGGCATAGCCTATAGATAAAATAGCCTAGCCTACTTATTTACTGTAGCCTATAATATAGGCCTAGCCGGGTAGAATGTAGAGTTCGGGCGTACCGCGACCATTGTTTACACTGCGCAGAGCGGCGACGGAAGCTTGCCATCATGTTCCCGTCCATTTTGAATGCCGTTGGATACGATAATATGTTGAGGGGGGCAAACACCCCCCATGACATATTGTCATCATCATATAATTTGCCAGCAGGGGGCAAATAGGCCTAACCAAAGAAAATCGTCGTCAAAAACTCAAAATAAACGCGAACTTACAGTAACTGCGGCGATCGACCATGTAAACATGACGGCGACGGCGGCGGTGGACGCTTGCGATCATGTTCCCGTCTACTTTGACTGCCATTGGATACAATAATATGTTGAGGGGAGGGCTTTGCGGCAATTTTTTTGGTTGTTTTCCCCCTACTGGCAATATATGATAATGACAACACGTCATGGGGGCAAAGCCCCCCCTCAACATATTATTGTATCCAATGGCATTCAAAATAGACGGGAACATTATCGCAAGTGTCCGCCGCCGACACCGCCGCCGTCATGTTTACATATGTCGATCACCGTAGTTAAAGGCTGGTTCACACATAGCCGAGTCGGTGCGCGAGTCCAACACGAGTCACACTCGTCGATTATCGCCGTCGCTGGAGGCTGAGTCGGCCGCGAGTAGCAATTGCTCCCGAGTCAAGGAGAGTGTAACACGAATTAACTCGAGTCAATACGAGTCAACACGTGTTCATGCAAGAGTCTATACGAGTAACTGAGAGTCAAAACGAGTGTATCACGAACCCAACACGAGTGTCAAAAATTTGAAAAATAATGGCCACATTCCAGGGCACGTAAACAAAGAGTATGGACGAGTCTAACACAAGTCAACGCGATTGTTACACGGATCAACACGATTGTTATACGGATCGACACGAAAGACAAGGCGTTGACTCTCGTTGGATCTCTGTTGCACACGTGTTGACTCGTGTTACATCCGTGTAAACTCTCGTTGATTCGTCCTACATTTTTGAAATAACGGTATTTCAAATGACACTTGCTTTTTCGTGTTACACTCATGTTTTTTTCTCAGTGGATCGTGTTTACTCTTGTTTACTCGTGTTTTCACTCGTGTTTGAATCGTGTAAACTCTGGCATCATGGAGGCACCAAATTTTGGCACTCACATTCGTGCTTTCTACTCTTGTTGATACGTGTTGCATGTGTGTTACATACGTGTTGTTGCGTGTAGACACGTGTTGCTTCGTCAACATCGAAATGATGACGAAAAGCGACGAATCACCAAAGAGTGTTACACGGATTTACACGAGTCAACACGAGTTAACACGAATAACGAAATTATTCAGAGTCAAACACGAGTGAACACATATGCACGAGTCTACACGTATTTAGGCCACACTCGTGGGTAGGCTAATCGCCACGGGACCCCAAAATTTCATGCATGCATGACATTTTTGGACCCCGTGGCGAGTACCCACGAGTGTGTCGAGTAAACAAAGAGTATACACGAGCGTAGCACGAGTCTATACGAGTGTTGAGGAGTATCGACGAGTCATTGCTGAATAGCAAAATTTCATCACTCGTGTTGGACTCGCACACCGACTCGGCTATGTGTGAACCAGCCTTTAGTTCGCGTCTATTTTGAAGGCGTTTATATCCGTTATTTGCCTCCTGCTGGCAATACAGTATATATCATGATGACAATATGTCATGGGGGGGTGACCCCCCTCAACCTATTATTGTATCCAAAAGCAGTCAAATAGACGGGAACATGATGGCCAGCGTCCGCCGCCACTCCGCGTAGTGTAAACAAGGCTGGCGGTACACCCGAACTCTACATTCTACCCCACTAATTTTCCAACTAGCATAACTGATGATTATCAATGATCAATCCCAGTCAGAAACGTCCATGCTTCCCTCCCATAAGTCAATGTCGGGATTACCACACTGTCATGCAAGGACTTCTTTACTTCCATGCTGACCACCCTATTTCTTCTTACTGCTTTCAGAGTTCCTACAACGCTCTTCCCCTGTTACACTTTCTCCCACACTTCTTCATCCATAGGCCTACTCAGATCTTTACTCAACACACTGCCCAAATACTTAAATGAGCTGACATTCTTCATAGCCGTTCAACCTCACTTCACACTCTATGGTTGCACCCCTTTCAATGACCATAATATTGCTCTTCCTAGCATTTACCTCCAGATTCCGTTTTTCACACACTGTTCCAAACATATTTACCTGACCCTGCAACTCCCATTCACTATCGCTCATCAGAACTGTGTTGTCAGCAACAGTAGTACCGGTACTGTACTGTTGAGGCAACTTCCACTCGTTTCCTTCCCTTATCAGCGGTACACCAACATCCGCTGCTCTTCCTTGTATTTCTTTCATGACTCCATCCATATACTGTACCGGTTCATGGGGACATCACACACACCCTTGCTTTAACCCAACATTCAGATTAAAGAACTCGCTCTGTTAATTATCCACACATACTGACACCTTTGCACCCTCATACATGCTCTTCATTGCTTTCAGCAACTTGCCATCTACTCCGTATATTCTCAGTACCGGTACTTTCCACATACCTTCTCTATCAATTCTGTCATAGGCCTTCTCCAACTCCATAAATGTCGCTTCTCCAGATATTTCTCCACAACACATTTCCGGGCAAAAATCTGAGCTACACATCCTCTTCCCTTCCTAAGATGACTACAGTATGCTAACTGTTTCCCCAGCAATACTGACTGAAAATGCCCAAATATATTGCATGTCCTCTTCAGATTTATGTAAAATATGTAAAATTACACCAAATACCACTACAGTAGCACTGAAATCAATAAAACTCACTAACAGGATAAATAAATGGAAGAAATACTCCAAAAGATTAATATGTTAACCCTTTACCCAGCAATACTGACTGAAAATGCCTAAATAGATTGCATTTGCTCTTCAGATTTATACATACATATGTACATAACATTTTAAGACTGATTGCTCCACACAGATGTGCAGTTTGTCTCTTTTCCTAATGGCGGCGTTCCAGGCAACCCTGTTAAGGGATGCTTTACTTGTCAAGTTTTTGGATTTGAGATCGGCACGTATAGTCCGATCCCAGGTCTTACTCGGTCCACCCCTTGGTGCAGCTCCCTCCACAATCGCAGACCTGCATCTTTTCACCCAATTTTGTTCATCCATTCTCTCCACATGTCGATACCATCCCAGTTTACTTGTACGCATCTCCTCGCTAATACTCTTTATACCTAAACGTCTCTTCAGCTCATCATTTGTTATTCTGTTGACATCCTTTATCTGAAATATGTAAAATTACACCAATTACCAACTACATTACCAAAAAATGTAATAAAGTACACTAACAGGATAAAGAAAATGTAAGAAATAGCCCTAAAGATGAATTTATCTATCTATCTATTGACGGACGCCTTGATCCCCGAAGGATTGGCCACGAACGAAACACCCCTATGCACCTCTGTCCCCAGTCAGTCGATGCCCCTCCTCCCATCCAGCACCGCTTTCACGCATATACTTCTTAACTCCATCCTTCCACCTCTCTCTCGGTTTATTTCTCCCTCTGTCCTTCCACCTCACTCGTACACGCTCTTAGTCATTCTCTCGCTTCCCATACGTTCCACATGGCTAACCATCTCAAAGTGTTCTTTTTCGCACTTTCCAGTCCATTCACACCACACCTCTCTCGTACTTCCTCATTCGTCTGTCTATCCCTCCATGTAACTCTGCACACACTTCTCAAGTAACTCATTTCCATCCCTTTCACTCTTGGTTTGAATCTCTCCAACAACGTCCATGCTTCGCTTCCGTAAGTCAGTGTCGGGATTATCACACTGTCATGCAATGACTTCTTCAGTTCCATGCTGACCACCCTATTTCATGTTACTGCTTTCAGCATTCCTACAACCCTCTTCCCCTGTTGCACCCTCTCCCACACTTCTTCATCCATACTCCCATCTTTACTCTGTACACTGCCAAGATACTTAAATGAGCTGACAATCTCCATAGCCTGACCGTTCAACTTCACCTCACACTCTGTGGCTTCACCCCTTTCGAAGACCATAACCTTGCTCTTCCCCGCATTTACCTTCAGATTCCATTTTTCGTACACTGTTCCAAACATATTTACCAGACCCTGCAACTCCCATTCATATCGTCAGCAAACAGCAGTACACAAACATACACTGCTCTTCCTTGTATTTCTTTTATGACTCCATCCATATACTGTATATATAGAACAACCATCGGGACATCACACACCCTTGCTTTACCAAACATTCAGATCAAAGAACTCCCTCTGTTCATTCTTCACACGTACTGATACCTTTGCACTCTCATACATACTCTTCACTGCTTTCAGCAACTTGCCATCTACCGGTACTCCATATATTCTCAGTACTTTCCACATACCTTCTCTATCAACTCTGTCATTCCACTCGTTGCCTTCCCTTATTAGTGGTACACCAACATCCACTGCTCATCCTTGCATTTCTTTTATGGCTCCATCCATATACAGTTCAGTATATATTGAACAACCACGGGGACATCACACACCCTTTCTTTAACCCAAAATTCAGATCAAAGAACTCGCTCTGCTAATTCTCAACACATACTGACACCTTTGCACCCACATACATGCTTTTCACTGCTTTCAGCAACTTGCTATCTGCTCCGTATATTCCACGTACTTTCTACATACCGGTACCTTCTCTATCAACTCTGTCATAGGCCTTCTCCAAGTCCATGAAGGCAGCATACAACTTTTGTCCCTTCTCAAGATATTTCTCCACAACATATTTCAGGGCAAAGATCTGAGCTACACATCCTCTTCCCTTCCTATGATGAATACTGTATGTTAACCGTTTCCCCAGCAATACTGACTGAAAATGCCCAAATATATTGCATGTGCTTTTCTGATTTATCTACAATATGTAAAATTATACCAAATACCAACTACATTAGCACAAAACTCAATCAATCACAGAAACAGGATAAAAACATAGAATAAATACCCCAAAAGATGAATACGTTAACCCTTTCCCCAGCAATACTTACTGAACATGCACAAATAAATTGCATGTGCTCTTCAGATTTAGCTGAAATATGTAAAATTACACCAAATACTAACTACATTAGCACAAAAATCAATCAAGCACTTTAACCCTTCGTTCCCGGAAGGGCTCTTGAACGCCCATAAAAAAGCATACACGAGCTGCCCGGAAGGACTCTTTAACGCCCAGTGGTTGAAAGCCTGTGAGCTTGGTGTGCGAGGCGTCGGTCCGACGCATGTAAACAACAGCCGGCTGGACCGACGCCCCGCATCTCCGGCCACAAGAAGGAGTGCGTCACTTGTTCGTGTGTGCCTGTATGTTGTTGTTAAGTATCGAAAAGTAGTGTAAAGTGGCTGTTTTTTGCCATAAAGTTATCTCCACTGAAATCATCATCACAACTCAACCACTTGACTTAGAGAGCTCTACTTAACGCCATTCTACAGGTAATAAACACATCTACGCTTGGGGATGCGCGGGAATGCGGAAGCAGTCAGAATAACAAAGATATGGTAGCCTAGGCGTAGACATTTTTCGGCCAAAACACCCGGGTTTCGGGGAATATATATATATTACATAGCCGGGGCTGGAGGGTTAACAGGATAAATAAAATGGAAGAAATAGCCCAAAAATTAATTTATCTATAGCCTACCGGTATATATTGCCGGACACCTTGATCCCCGAAGGGGTGACCATGAACGAAACGCCTGCGTATTTCAAGCTCGCTTGAGTTATCACTCGATCGTCTTTTAGAGCTTTTTGGCCCGGGGTAATTACCACACCATCGCGTCATAAGGAGTTTGAGGGGGTTAAATTGCTAGATACATAGAGGAAGAGGAATGCCAAGTAAAGCTAAACAAAAATATATAAGATATTTTTAACATGAGGTTGCTTATAATAATTTGTACCTCTGCAGTTTCTCCATGGCTAACGAAAAAGGTCGCATTCCTAAGAAGCCCCAACCAAAAAGGCCAAGCTTCTGTACAGAAAAAATGCCACACCATTACCCTTATGGTGACCCTATCAAATAATCAAAACAACCACACTTCTTAACCCAATTCCCGCGGGGCTCCTCATATGACGGAGACGATTTTCCGGCTATTTTGTAGCCTGTGAGCCAGGCCAGCATTTGCAAGCAGCACGGATGGACGTCAGCCGGAGCCTACAGGCCCTGCCACAACACTGAGGTTTGTGTGAGAGAGAGCTCACTTATGTGCAGCGTCACACATAGCGAAAACAGAAAATAGTTGGTAATTTTTAGCGATTTCGCCTATCGGATTTGGTAATTTTTAGAAATTTTGCCCTTCGTTTGCAAGATCCTTACAAGAAACCCAGATGTCGTACAGGGATGATTCAGGAGTAATTTGAAAGCTATTACCGTACTTTCACGAATACATAATTGTATTACGCTCTGGCTTTTGCTTATGCATGAAAATGAGCAGGGAATGAAGGCAATTTCGGGCAATTATGCCTACTCGTACAGGAGTCCTTAGAGCGGCTTCGGTCGCGCCGGGAATTTCCACACCTCTCACACCACACACACACATCACACAGTTTTTCCTACACCGAGAAATGACTCTCCGGCTGTCATTTCTCAAAGACTTCTTCTAGCTGGAGACATTGAGAGCAACCCAGGACCCAGCTACACATACATATGTCCAACTTGCTCAAAAACCCATCACTTCAAGTCGCCACACTAAGGGTTCAGTTCTCTGCAATTCATGCAGGAACTGGACCCACTTCACCTGCACAACACTTGCCTCCAAGAAACACTACACGAACACCTGGACCTGTTCCTCATGCCCCTCCCTCTCCCAGTCAAATCCCTTGCCTAAAACTCGTCCACCTCTCCTCCCCAACCCACCTAACCTTCCCATATCATCCACTCCCCCCCCTAAAACCCGTCCACCTCTCCTCCCTAACCCACCTAACCTTCCCATACCATCCACATCCTCAACTCAACACACCACACCCCATCCTAATCCATTCCAACCCCCATCTCCTGCTCCCCAATCCCCACCCCCACCTCACCCTTCCCAACCCCCAACCCCTCCCTCACCCCCACCCCCATCCCCTCCTCGTGCAGCAGCACCCAACATACATCGTGCACATAACATTAACATTCTCCAATTGAACATAGATGGCATCAACACAAAGAAACACAAACTCTCACACTTCATCAAACAACACAACATACACATTGCCATCTTACAAGAAACAAAACTCCGCACAACACAAAAAACACCCACATTTCATGATTTCACCACCATCAGACAAGACCGGGCTGTCGGAGGAGGCGGTGGACTCATCACCCTGGTACACAAAGAAATATCACACATAGTTACCAGTGTACAAACCAAATCCCTCCTCCCCCCAAATGATAACACAACAGAAATACAATCAATTAAAATATGCACTGGCAACAACTCCAACATAACCATCATAAACACATACATCCCCTACAGTACCAAATGAATACAGACCACACTTACAACACATCACAAACACCCCACACATCATCCTGGGTGGTGACTTCAACACCAAGACGTCGGCCTGGTTTGTCGACAACCCCGACACAGACAGAGGGCTGGTACTACAAAACCAAACTGATAACCTCATCATCCTTAACGACATCCATCAACATACCCATATTCCTCACCAAGCCCTCTATAACTCATCATCTCCAGACATCACCTTTTGCTCCCCAGAACTCGCCCCCACAACATCCTGGAGGGTGGTCAGAACCTTAGGCTCTGACCACCTCCCGATCATTATCACCACCAAAACCAGACTCACTAGCCACAAACACACATACACCAATTATAAAAGAGCTAACTGGGAAGCATTCACAAATGAGACAGAACAACACTTCACAACTCTAAACAGTACACCCATCACTAACATCAAACAATGCTGTACACATACTCAATAAAACTATCCAAAACGCTGACAAGAAACACATTCCAAGAGGTAACAGAAAAAGACACAACCCCAACTTCACACCAGAAATTCAAAACCTCATCAGACAACGCGACATACTGAAACACTCCCCAGCACCCACACACAAGACATCACACAACAAATTCAAGCACTCAACACCCAAACTAACAACAAAATACAAGAACAACAAAAACTAAATTGGAATAACTTCCTACAAACACTTGATCACAAAACAAACCCCAAGAAACTCTACAAAACACTAAACAGCATCACACTTTCCAACAGCAACACAACACAATCACATGCTGCAATCACAACAACAGACTCTACTCCTTCATGTAAACAACAAGCAAACATTCTCATCAATCACTTCTCACATGTCAGCCACCTAAAACCTCACAAAGACGACCGACGTGTCATCCGACGTAAGAGACAATTCCCCACAGACCCTGACTATACACCCTTCACCAATCACCAGACAAAGCATATCATCAACAATCTCAAGCACTCACCCACTTGTGGCCTAGACAACATAAGTAACATACACCTCAGACACCTGGGACCACAAGGCATACAAGCACTCACTAACATATCAAACTACAGTTATTCACACAACACAATACCAGACATTTGGAAGCATGGTCTCATCACCACATTCCCCAAATCCAACAAAGACCCCACGCTACCCTCCTCGCACCGCCCCATCACACTCCTTTGCTCCCCCTCCAAAGTCATGGAACGCCTAGTATTACAACTAATTACACCCGACCTACCCCTAGCTCCAACACAACATGGCTTTAGGCAACTGCACTCCACAAACACACTTCTCACAGACCTTACACAAAGAACTTTTGACGGCATCAACTCAGCTAGACCACCACACAGATCACTATTAGCCACACTCGACATTAGTAAAGCCTTCGATGCCATCCCCCGCCACAACCTAACAAACAAATCTACAACACAAACATGCACAACAACACAAAAAGGTGGCTGGCCAACTTCCTAGCAGGAAGATGTGCACACGTATCTTTTGCCGGTCAGTCATCTAAAATCAGAAATTTTCCAAACGGAGTCCCACAAGGATCCGTCCTATCGCCCGCACTCTTCAATCTGTACATGCACGATATAACTACACCCAATACGCCCCAAATAAACTTAGCCTCCTATGCAGATGACATAACACTCACATGCACACACCATGACCCAAAAAGAGCAACAGATCTCCTTCAACCCTATCTCAACACACTACATGGCTGGTGCACTACAAACAGACTTAATCTAGCCCCAGCCAAATTCACCGCAACCCTGCTCACAAGCTGGACAGAACACGAATACATCCCTCAACTCACCATAAACAACACACCCCTAACACATACACACACACCCAAAATCCTAGGAGTCACATATGATACTCATATGACATTCAAACAGCACACCACAAACATTAAAAAGAAACTGACACCCAGACTTAACGCCCTCAGGTCACTTGCTCACACAAAATTTGGACACAACAAAGAAACTACCACCACAGTATATAAACAATACATAAGATCAGTGATGGAATACGCAAGCCCAGCCTGGGCTTTTAACCTAGCTGAAACACATCATAAGACCTTACAGACTATTCAAAACAAAGCCCTGAAGATCATTACAGGCTGCACAGCTACTGCACCCACAGATCACCTACATCAAGAAACCAAAATCCTCAAAGTCAAAGACCATCTGGACATGAGAGGCACTTAATTCCTGGCAGCAGCCTCCACGAACCAAGACCACCCACTAAACTACATGGCAACACACCCACAGACACCAAGAAATATCAAAACAACACCCAGCACACGGTATCACACATAATTACTGTCCTCTCTCCCTCCCTGCCCACCCCGAACCAACTTCCAAAAGC
Source organism: Paralithodes platypus (assembly GCA_032716605.1). Classification (NCBI taxonomy): domain Eukaryota; kingdom Metazoa; phylum Arthropoda; class Malacostraca; order Decapoda; family Lithodidae; genus Paralithodes; species Paralithodes platypus. Next base: position 5,719,206 of record CM064517.1, read on the forward strand.
ACATCCATACTCATATCTCTCGCCGATCCATCCACTCACTCACAGACAACACACAGCTGCAAGCACGACCTCCCGAAATCCATCCTTCCGAATCCTCCCTTCCTCGCGAGGACAGAGTCCACCTGGCCAGGCTGAGATGCGGACACCATCCAGCTCTCCTGAGCTATCAGAAGAGACTGGATGACTCCGTTGTCGACGCCTGCCCGGGATGTAACACAGCACCCCATACCATTAAACACATCATAGAAGACTGCATTTCACACAACCACTTACGCCAACAACACAATCTACACTCAATGAGAGCTCTGTGGGTAAGCCCGATCATGGCCATGGCCTTCCTCAGGGACTCGGGGCTGTTCGGCCAGGCAGCTTAGGGAACAACAACAACTCGTACAGGATTAATAGCTTTAACTAAAATGGTCACACTCCTTAATGGTCTAAGTGGCCATAGCCAAAATGGCTACACTATATTCCTTCTGTACTTTCTCCATGCCCGATAAGATACATGATATTTTGATACATTATGTGGAACAGCCCTTGTATCCAACACAATACCCTGCGTGCAACCCCGCTCGAACCCTGCACAACATTGCTTGCAACTTTAATTATGATTATTATTATTATCAATAAAAGTTCCTTTTAATCTCTCATTACTTTGTCTTACTTTACTGTGAAGACTATGCTAAACGGCATATAATTGTGGATACCCACTGATGCCATTACTTGGCTATGAGAGGTACTATATCGTGTGAAGCCCTTATGTAACCAGCATGTCTCAGAATTAATATCGTGAAGTTCGATTGGAAATTGGTTATGGCCATTTTTTGAGGGAGCGTATTTCGGAGGGTGTGTGGGGCGTGGGGGGAGTCGTGTTTTTGGTCAAAAGTTTATTGTTTCTATTCTGGTTCTGGCATCGAATGAAAGTACTTGCGAAGTTTCATCAAAATCCGTTCATTGATATTTTAGAAAACCTGCTTGCAGACGCCATTTGAGGAGGAACGCTATATTGATAACGCTTCGCCTATAAAGTAGCTTCTTCAAGTTTGTGACCGGAAGATAATATATGTCCCCCTATAATGAAAGCAAAATTACAATTTTCTTTGATTGTGGTACGTTTTCTTCTCATGATAATTCAAGCAGAACTATGCAATATTTCATTTCACAAGTTGAGTGGTGAACACGCTCACGTGTGAATCTGCAAGACCCGGGATCGAATCCCTGCCACGGCGGACATTTAGTGGGTGTGGTAGTACGTCCTAGCATGTTTCACATGCTCGCACCCAGTCAGGGAACATCCTGACGACGTTGTTACGACCGGCACAACGAAATAAACAAGGGCACTTAATATGGACTACAAGATAGGTTAGATCTGCAAACAACGGTACGCTAATTCCAAACCCTCGAACTATTAAGCCAGTGAACAAAACACTTAAACCCTCCAGAGTTAATCTACTGGATAACGGGGTATCAATTAACTGGGTTAAGTGTACTTCTACAAAGGCTTTCCGGTGACGGCAAAGCCTACTCACAACAAGAGTAATTACGTTAATAAAATGCTCTCAAGTAATAACTGCTTAAATAAACTATGACAAGATTTAATAAAAGATTATATGCTTACGTTATCTTTAGTGTGAGTCTGAACTCAACACTAAACTCTTCAATGCTCTATGAAAACACTTGAAGTCTAGTCCTACAGCAAACAGATATGGAAACTTTTGAAAACGTCTGATGCTCTAAGATGCTCGTCGAGAACAGGAGTAATGCAGGGGCAGGACACCAAAGCGTGTATCTTAAATACACCAAAAAGTAGGATACATATATATGGAAACAAGAGAGTGCAACAACTCTGTGACAGCACTAACAACAACAATCAAAAACAGTACTTCCTTAGCCAAAGTAACAGCCATACTGGGTTGTGCACTATGCATCAACCTAGGCTAAAACAATACGTGAATAATTGCTAAAGCATACGCGGTTAAGGGAGCTCACCTCGCTTTATTTCTCTTTCTCTCCCTCTCTCTTTGGCTTGTATCCATTCGGCCCCATTCAGCCTACTGTTTTAAGACGTTTATCCCCATCCAGGTGTCAATATTTTTCTGGCGAGCAGTAGCGAGCCAACATATATATATATTTTGTTTTACAGCAAGCTAAATTTGTACATTTTTCGATAGAAAAATGTCTCCGGCGAAGCCAGAGATATTCATACAATGCTGGCTCGCTATCGCTCGCCAGGAAGAAATCGACACCTGGATGGGGATAAACGTCTTAAAACAGTTGGTTGAATGGGGCCAAATGGATACAAGTCAGAGAAAGAGAAAAAAGGAGAGAATGATGAAAAAAAGCAGGTGACCCCCCTTAAAGTTTTTGAATGAACTGAACTGAATGGAATCCTATTATTAACTCGGTGGCTGCGTCAGGCCAGTTTTTGAGTAATTAAGATGAGCCAGTGATTTAGGAGGAACCGGCCTACCAAAAAATTTACAAATTATCTAGAATGGGGATCTTGGGGATGTTTTTTTAAAGCTTGATGGAGGCTTAGGGAGGAAGCTAAACAATAATAAATAAATACTGTATAACCCGACTAATAAATACTGTATAACCCGACCAATAAATAAATACTGTATAACCCGACTAATAAATACTGTATAACCCGACCAATAAATACTGTATAACCCGACCAATAAATACTGTATAACCCGACTAATAAATACTGTATAACCCGACTAATAAATACTGTATAACCCGACTAATAAATACTGTATAACCCGACCAATAAATACTGTATAACCCGACTAATAAATACTGTATAACCCGACCAATAAATAAATACTGTATAACCCGACTAATAAATACTGTATAACCCGACCAATAAATACTGTATAACCCGACTAATAAATACTGTATAACCCGACTAATAAATACTGTATAACCCGACTAATAAATACTGTATAACCCGACCAATAAATACTGTATAACCCGACTAATAAATACTGTATAACCCGACTAATAAATACTGTTTAACCCGACTAATAAATACTGTATAACCCGACTAATAAATACTGTATAACCCGACTAATAAATACTGTATAACCCGACTAATAAATACTGTATAACCCGACTATAAATACTGTATAACCCGACTAATAAATACTGTATAACCAGACTAATAAATACTGTATAACCCGACTAATAATACTGTATAACCCGACTAATAAATACTGTTTAACCCGACTAAATACTGTATAACCCGACTAATAAATACTGTTTAACCCGACTAATAAATACTGTATAACCGACTAATAAATACTGTATAACCGACTAATAATAAACTGTATAACCCGACTAATAAATACTGTATAACCCGACTAATAAATAAACCCCATCCCCCCTAAACCATGGGACAGAGGTTGACCTACAGAAACGCACAAGTAAGTAAGGTCAGGACACCCTTATCTTATTATATATCATCAATAACATTCCTGCTGTTATCAGCAGTACTATTTAGTAAAGTAAAAGGGCTCCTAACACTATTTGTTCAGGTGACCTAGTGATCTATATCATGGAGTTCCCTGTCAACAAAAAAATCAATTTAGAAACTCCAAAAAAGGTAGAGCCAACAATGGGCACTCGTGTGAGTTTGTCTGTAGTTGATCCAGAACACAGGGATAAATGAGATCTGTTGGAGAAGAAAGAAGAGGAGTTAGTGAATCATCAGCTGATGACAGGTAGTTCTACCAACTAGCATTCAGATTCAATGCAGTCTGGTGATGGGCTTGTCTATCAGAGTGAGAGCTGGGCATTCTCTGCCATACCCATAGCTTACTCTGACTGTTCCTTTTACTTATATATTTTCTAGATCTCAAGTACGGCGTCTCTTCCGTCGATTTACCTCCCTACTGCCAGCCAAAGCGTCCCCTTTGCCCCTTAGCTTTCCCTTCATAATTGCTGAGGGGCACAGGGCCTTGTGTGGGGCTTTGGTTTCCGGGGCGTTTCCGCACCCTCATCAGCTCCCCGCCTTGGAGTGGCTTCGGTCACCCAGGCTTTATTGTGGTCGGCAGGGAGGGTTCTGTGGGGGCGCTCGGTTATGGCCTTGGCCTTGCTCGGGGCCTTGGGGCTGTTCGGCCAGGCAGCTTGGGGAACAGCAACAACAACAACCTTGCCTACATACAAGAGTTGTAACCTGGGCATATGGGGACTTCTGACATCCTCCTAGAAGACAGTCTTACCTCTGATATCTGAATCGGTCCCTCCTTTCGGTCAGTGTTGGCTGGATGCTAAGTGATGGCCATATCGGGTAAGAATCATCTACAATTTGCAAAAATATTTAGGAGTTAACCAATTTCGTTTTCGATTTTTCTTTACTTTCGTTCAATCCCATTCTTAAATTTGAATTTTTTCGAGTGGGATTAAACAAAAAGTACACAAAATCAAATACGAAATATGGTAGCCTATATACTGTATAGTAGATCCATCGGCATCCGGTGTCTGCTGACCGAATACCCATACTTCTGTTAACCTCCCAAGGCCTCTCCCTCACTCTGTCTTGTGGTGTAACGGATGTATATTTCTCAATTCTCACATCTTACGTTAACTTTAGGTAGCCAAACTGACTTAAATACTGAACCAGCCCTCATGGGAGATTGAACTCGGGACCAGTCAGTTACGATACTGGTGCTCTACCACGAGATCAATACATTCAATAACTGACCACAGTTTTAGTTCCCTTTACACAAACACTGTAGTATAAAGATAAACTTACTCCAAATCGTATAGCACCCCATTTACCTCTCCCCCAATCAATATCAGCATTATCTTTCATAAATTCCTTAGCCTTACCGAAGTCAATGAGTCGTACATAATATTTGCCCTGGGTGCCACACACCATAACATTGCTGCTATGGATATCACCATGAACATAGCCGGCGTTATGTAGGCCCTGTACCTTATTCCTCAAGTCAACTCCAACATTCTTCAAATCATCACCAGTGGCGACGTCAAAAGCAAAATCGAGCAACGTCAGTCCATCACAGTACTCCATTATCAAGAGCGAACCATCATGACTAACAGCCATAATAATTGGTGCACCCCCTGCTCCATTTACATCATTCAAAACTTCAGCTTCCCACAGGAGTTCATTTACCTCTCCTGTGATGCTTTCCTTCATACAAGCTGTGATTCCCTTGTACTTGACCAGAGATGCTGAGCCAGAGACGCCTTCACCCAGCACCTCAATAACATCAACCTCATCCCTTATCTCTTCACGACTATACATTATCCCTTCCAGGTGTTTCATATCGTAGATTTTGAAGTAGCTGGTGATATTTGTCATTAGTGATCAAGTATCCTAAAGTATTTAGCAAACTCAAGCTTGGAAAGCTTAGTTATTGATGAGCTTCTTGCTAACACAATGACTTTAAATCAAGAATGCTGAACAACTGATATGCCCAGGTAGACTAGACGTGAAAACATCGCTAAAATGTCATCATAATTTAGCATGGTTTTTTGCAGTACCGAAGACTCATTTTACGATAATATGTTATTCTAATATTTACTAAAATAACAAAAAATCAATTAATAATTGATTATATCAATTCTAAGTGTATTAAAATAATTATGTAAATGAAAACGTATACATCCGTTTTATAATTTATTTCAGTTAATCATTAAATTCCATTTTCTTTATTACTCAGTTAGAGAAAATGCCATTTAGAGGAGTAACTAATTTAAATTAGCACATATGCAAAATAAACGAGTATTTTTTTCTTCCAGTGTGTATGAAGGAGACAAAAGGCATGAGTGTCTCCCCCAGAGTAAAAACAGTGACAAAAAGCCTAATTCAAGGGACGTTGTGGTCTAAAGGCCTGGATACTCGAAATTTAAAGCAGTTTAAGTCATAGGAAAGATTGATTGAGGGAGAGAATTCCAGAGTTCACTAGTTGAGTAGAAGAAAGACTGAGAAAATGTGTCAATTCTTGAATAGGAGTGGGATTGTGTTGAAAGGTGAGTGCATCCCACTCGCCGCATTTAGAGAGCTCTGAAGAACACTGACTTGTAATAGCGATAGAAGAGTGAAAGAGATGTAACATTGTGGCATGTAGACAGAGATTGTAGGGAACTAGTAAGAGGAAGTGAGCATATACAATATAATTGGAATAACAATGCAAGTTAAGAGATAATACCAAAAGTGTATAATACACTAAACATTAGGTTTTTGGGGAGAATGGGGACGAAGCAATTTCAAATTTGCCGGTAAAGAACAAAGTATTATCTTGATTCGCTTCATTTGCCGATTTTTTTGGTATGCGATCATGTTGTCACCTTTACTATACTCAAATTAAATATATGGCTTATTTGTTTACGATTTCATATGAAACCCCCCCCCACCCACCCCCACCCCACACGATTATAGCGGTGGGCGCTGTTTGCTTACATCGACAATCGCAGTGTGTTTACAATGCTTCTCAAGGAGTTTTGCATTATTTCTCACCATTATGCATCGTTTTATGTTACGTAAAGTTGATTAGGTTAGTTTATGTTAGGTTAGAATAAGTTTAATAACCAAATTAATCCGATTCAACTCTCAAACCCTCTGTTTACGCCAACGCTATATTTGGCGTAATTATAGACTACTATACAGGCTTCCCACACTCAGACACCATTAACCCCTTCGGTACCGTCAACGTCCTTTTTAGTTTAGTCTGGCTACTATTAGACGATTTTAGTCATTTTCAAAAGGGCTTCCAGCATTTCACAGGATTCGAACTATCTCACTTAACTCTTTTTACTACCACAGATCCTTCTTAAACGGCGCAAAATCCTCTGAATATAGGTAGAATAAAATTAACAAAACGTCGTCGGTATAGAAGGGGTTAATATTTTTGTACTGACAGGAGGATCATGCTCCATAAAAGCATCACATTCCTTTGGTAATGTAGCGTTTGAAACAGGGATGTGACGCACGGTCGGTCGCAAGTCGTTGTGTCAATATAATGCTATGGGGGCTCCCCCCACAACATTGGGGAGTTCCAATAAGACCTATCTCGGTAAGAGAGTATACGGGTCGTATAATTCAATTGAGAGAGAGAGAGAGAGAGAGAGAGAGAGAGAGAGAGAGAGAGAGAGAGAGAGAGAGTAACCAAAAGGGGTAACATTTATCTCAAACATCCCTTTAATTCCGACAAACTCTTTCTAAGCTTAATAAATTCGCCTAATTTCGGCCAGAAGAAAACGCTGAAACATATCTTCGTGCACAGAAAGGGTTAATCTAGCTATTTACCGCCAAATTTATTAAGCTTAGTAAGGGGCTGTGATAGAGGGTTAATATGAATACGCTTTAATCCTTTCATTACTCGAGTTCCTTCCTAAGTCAAGTAAAATAATCTGAAAGTAGCATTCACCCTTTCACGATCCGATTACGCGTTTCTGTTCTGTTCTCTGGCTATTATTAGACGATTTCAATCAGATTAGGAAGGGTACATGGAAGTCAAAGGGTTAATTAAGATAGTCTTTATCCTTATAATTCCCACAGATCCTTCCTTAAGCTGTATAAAATCGTCTAATGATAGCCAGAATGAACTGTTCAAAACGCGTCCCCATCTTCAAAGGTTTAATGGAGCTGATATCTATAGGTCCCCCCCCCCCCCCCCTGCAGTGGTCTAAAGGGACAGTCAATAAGGAAACTTATATTGCCTATAAAAATGGACCCACTGACCATTATACCCCTGATAAATTTTGACTCACGACCATCGAAAGCGCAAAAATGTCAATGGAACGAGTATTTATAACGCATATATGGGACGGGTATAAATTTATAATTCAATCGTCGTGTTATAATGATGTTTATAATTTTCTTAATATATTATCGCTTTGAAGATTAGGACGCGTTTTGAACAATTTATTCTGGCTATCATTAGACGATTGTATGCAGCTTAGGAGGGATCTGTGGGAATTATATGGGTAAAGACTATCTCAACCCTCTGACTTCCATGTACCCTTCCTAATCTGAATGAAATCGTCTATTGATACCCAGAGAACAGAAAATAAATGCGTCACCGGATCTTGAAAGGGTGAATGTTGTTATTATTATTATTATTATTATTATTATCAATAAAAGTTCCTTTTAATCTCTCATTACTTTGTCTTACTTTACTGTGAAGACTATGCTAAACGGCATATAATTGTGGATACCCCCTGATGCCATTACTTGGCTATGAGAGGTACTATATCGTGTGAAGCCCTTATGTAACCAGCATGTCTCAGAATTAATATCGTGAAGTTCGATTGGAAATTGGTTATGGCCATTTTTTGAGGGAGCGTATTTCGGAGGGTGTATGGGGCGTGGGAGGAGTCGGTTTTTTGGTCAAAAGTTTATTGTTTCTATTCTGGTTCTGGCATCGAATGAAAGTACTTGCGAAGTTTCATCAAAATCCGTTCATTGATATTTTAGAAAACCTGCTTGCAGACGCCATTTGAGGAGGAACGCTATATTGATAACGCTTCGCCTATAAAGTAGCTTCTTCAAGTTTGTGACCGGAAGATAATATATGCGAAACATCAGTTAAGGGGGGATTATCGTATTTTTTGTTCATTTATACATTTTGTTTATATCTTTCTTTATAGTTTCCTCCCTAGACCTCCATCAAGCTTAAATAAAACACCCCCGAAGATGTGTATAAATGTGTATATTTGTTTTGATAGAAAAATGTCAAAGCCGAAGGCCGGTTCCTCATATATTACATGCTCGCTATCGCTCGCCAGGAAAAAAATCGACACCTAAACGGCACGAAAAGATTTAATATTGACGAAGAAATGGGGTGAAAGGTTTTAAAATCGCCAAACTAATGAGCCGAACGTCATACAATCTAAAAACTAATGAGGCTAAGCATGAGGAAGAAGGGGGACCAGAAAAAGCGACCCAAAGTGCTCCTCCTCAAATGGTGTTTATATACCTTCTTCACAACTACACCATTAGGTCCATTACCACTAACAACCAAACTCCCCTACACCAGTGACCTAGACTAATAGATCCTCTCCGTGTCCTCATCTGACCCAAAGGGGGAAAAAAATAGTCCCTCCTTACCGGCCCCTCCATCCCATCTCTGCGCGCCCTTTTTTCCTTAGCACAATAAACTTTCCCGCGTTTTTCTACCCTGTGCTCGCCATCTTGGATTCATCGTTCGAGACCGTGCCTCTCACCTTGGCTTCAGCTTTAGTAAAACAGATTAAACCTCTTGAGTATCTCAGAGTTATATAAAACTAAACATCAAATACTAAGGGCACCTATTAGAAGGCATCAGAGGTATATTAACTTAGCCGAATAACAGAAGGAAACGCAAACCAAGACTTATTCAACTTTAAACCAGTGATTTGGAGGAGTTGCTTAGTTTGAATCGGATACTTGGAACGACTTATTTGGGCGGGCAAGTGTCGGTCCAGGTGGCGTGTCTCAAGGCCTCTGATTGGTCAATATTCTGATGTGTCTGAATATGTGCTTAACACCATCAATTATATATCTGAAGAATACTAAAACAAATACTACATACTGAATGGTAACTGGTCAAAAATACACATGGAAAGCATACACACAGTAAAGCATAAACAACTATACCTCTCTCCCAACCGGTCCCAAATTATCATTACCGGTAGTAAGTAAATGTGCAGCTACTTTTGTGAAGAGCATGAGTAATGGCATGGAAGTAATGATATGTTTAAGGGGAGATGGTTCACTTTTTGGGCGATTTGTGCATGTATTCATTATTTATCTAGTTTTCCTCCCTAGACCTCAATCAAATTAAAAACAAAAAAACATACATTAGATTAATTTGTAAATTTTTCGGTAGAAAACTGTCCCGGCCTAAGGCCGGTTCTTCCAACATTACAGGCTAACTATCGTTCGCCAGGGAAAAAAATCGACACCTAAATAACACGAAAGGTCTTAATATTGATAAATAAATGGGGCGATAGGTCTTAAAATCGACAAACTAATGGAGCAAGCATCTTAACATCTCAAAACTAATGGGGCTACACATGAGCGAGAAAGGGGACCAGAAAACGGGCCATCCCCCCCTTAATGAATACCCCCATGTACGGTACACAGTGCAAGGTTACATGTGCCTTCTCTCTATTATGATTATATATCCAAACAGGCTACACACCTTGCATATCACTTAACCCATTCAGTACCGGTGCCATCCCTTAACTATATTCTGGCTACTATTAGACGATGTTATTCAGTTTAAAAAGGTCCGCCAACAATTAACAGGCTTCGAACCATCTCACTTAACCCATTATACTACCACAGATCCTTCTTAAGCTGCTCAAAATGGTCTAAATATAGCTAGAATAAAATGAAAAAGACGTCGCCGGTACAGAAGGGGTTAAGTATAACAATGTATCTCACTACTATGTTGTATCACCATCACTATCATCACAATTATCACCATCATCTCCATCACTATCATCACAATTATCACCATCATCACAATTATCACCATCATCACAATTATCACTATCATCACAATTATCACTATCATCACAATTATCACTATCATCACAATTATCACCATCATCACAATTATCACCATCATCACAATTATCACTATCATCACAATTATCACTATCATCACAATTATCACTATCATCACAATTATCACCATCATCACAATTATCACCATCATCACAATTATCACTATCATCACAATTATCACTATCATCACAATTATCACCATCATCACAATTATCACCATCATCACAATTATCACCATCATCACAATTATCACCATCATCACAATTATCACTATCATCACAATTATCACCATCATCACAATTATCACCATCACAATTATCACTATCATCACAATTATCACTATCATCACAATTATCACTATCACAATTATCACCATCATCACAATTATCACCATCATCACAATTATCACTATCATCACACTAATCACCATCATCACAATTATCACTATCATCACAATTATCACTATCATCACAATTATCACTATCATCACAATTATCACTATCATCACAATTATCACTATCATCACAATTATCACCATTTTCATCATCAGCAGCTTGAGTTCGTCCGTTTATAGTAAATTTAGATGATGTAGAAGACTTAAAGGGTATGTATTCTCATTTTTAGTATTTGCATTCAATTGTGCTCTCAGAAGGTCCCATTACAAATTAATTTAAAACATACTTAAGACTGTCTCAATGGTGGCGGGACACTAATAGGCTGTATAAATATTATATGTAACTATGTAATTAATTTTGTTTTCATCTATCTATCTATCTATCTATCTATCTATCTATCTATCTATATATTTATCTATCTATTTATCTATCTATCTATCTATCTATCTATCTATCGTCTCCTTACTGGTCTACGAACAAATCCGGCCGAGAGTCTGCCCCCAAGAAAAGCGACATTGTGTTACTCAGTTTTTTCTTCCCCACAGCTACACACAGGGCATAAGGTATATACGTTTTTTTTTTTTTTTTATGCAGCTTCTGAGTATTGTATTCAGCCTGGGAAACACCTCATAACAATATCTGATCCGACGTCTTGTGTGTTATTATGATATTTTGTTTAATGTTATATAAGGATTTTGCTTGCTTTTTGCCATTTTCGAGCAATGTACTTAACTTTGTCCCCTACGTTAACAAAAATGCCTTCCCAGCATTCTTTCCAATTAAAACATCCCGACTCAGACCCCTTTCAAGCTAAATTTCTGCATTTTTCGATAGATAAATGTTCCGCAGATACGCAATCAGACAGACAAACCAACACACGGAGGCGAAAACACAACCTCCGTCAAACTTCGGTGGCGGAGGTAATAAACGAAGACTCAAGAGGAATGATTATAAATAACCCGTACTGTACCGGTGATTATAAATAACCCGTACTGTACCGGTGATTTGTATTAATCCTTGATGGACTGTACCTCTAACTGTTAAGGGGACATTTCCCACTTGAGGGATTTTTTTCTTTACTCCTTTCTCCCTCATGTTTAGCCCCATTGCTTTTGAGATTTTTAGACGTTCGCCCCATTAGTTTGGCGATTTTAAGAACATTCGCCCCATTTATGTCAATTTTAAGACCTGTCGTCCCATTTAATGTAATATTTTTCCTGGCGAGCGATAGCGAGCCTATAATTTAAGAGGAATCGTCCTTCGGCCGGGACATTTTTCTACCGAAAAATGTACAAATTTATCTTGAAAGGGGGTCAAGGGGGTGTAATTTCAAGCTTGATGGAAGTCTAGGAAACACACTAAAAACCTCCCCTTAAAAGGCTACAGGCGATCTTAAATAATCCTTTTAGCTACCACAATCAATCGTCTTAATATAACTAGAAACAAATTAAAAAGACGTCGCCGGCACAGAATGGGTTAACAAAAACAGAGGAACAAACTGGAATGATAAAACAAACAAACAACCAATAACGACAGGCAGGAGATCATAGGCGCCCTCACAAATGCAGGCGTTGTGTGCCAGTCCTTTGATAAATCGTTCGAAAAGAGGCACACCTGCATATCCGAGCCCATTTCCAGAGCTAACATTTGCTCAACAAGGCCATGCACGATCATCAGGAAGAAACAGTAAGTTTATAAAGACCATTGATGGGCCCTGGTATAATTTGGTTGGCTATACTAGGCTATACTCGGTTTTATTTCAGTTGATGGTAAATTTAATCCCTTAAGGGGCAGGTAGTGGCTTTTTCAGGACCCCTTCACCCTCATGTTTAGCGTGATTAGTTTTGAGATGTTAAGACGTTCCCTCCAGTAGTTGGTGATTTTGAGACCTTGTGGCCCCGTTTCTCTTTGTCAATATTAAAATCTTTTGTGCCATGTAGGTGTCGACTTTTTCCTTCCTGGTGAGCGATAGCGAGGACCTGATAATTGAAGAAGGAGCGCCGGGACATCTCTCTAACGAAAACTGGTAACAAATTTATCTTTGAAAAGGGGTCTTAGGAGATGTCTTTTTTAGGCTTGATTCGGAGGTCGAATATAAGCGTGGAAACTCAAAAATAAACGAATTCTTAAATATATAGACCATTACCGGGGTGGTGACCTGCTATTGTTAAATATATAGACCAGAAGGGGGTTTGGCCTGGCTATTGTTAAATATATAGACCATTAAGGGGGGTGACCTGCTATTGTCTAAATATATAGACCATTTAAGGGGGGTGACCTGCTTTTTGGTTATTTTCTGTCCTTTTCTCTTCCCCTCTTCTCTCCCCTCTGGCTTGTATCCATTTGGTCCCATTCAGCCTACTGTTTTAAGACGTTTATAAATCCTCCCCATCCAGGTTGTCAATTTGTTACTGCCGTGAGCGGCAGCGAGCCAAGCATAATTCTTTAGTTTTTGTTATGGACAGCAGGCTAAATTTTTACATTTTTCGATAGAAAAATGTCTCCGGCGAAGCCGGATTTCTTCATAATAATGCTGGCTCGTCTATCGCTCTCCAGGAAAGAAATCGACACCTAGATGGGGAAATAAACGTCGTAAATTATTTGTGATGAATGGGGTCCGAATGGAGACAAGGCAGAAAGAAAGAGAGACAAGGAGAGAAATACAAAAAATCAGGTCCACCCCCCATTAAACAATCATTACCCCCAAACAACCGGATTGATACGATACTAAATTGACACATCTGAACCTACTGTTGGTCGGTGTGCGTCACAGTAATGCCAAGGTTGTCTAATCAACAATACATTTCACTACACACTCAACTTAAGGGGAGGCACACCGTTTTCCCTGACCCCCTTCCCCCTCATGTTTAGCCGCCACTAGTTTTGAGATTATAAGACGTTCCGGGGCCCATTAGTTTTGCGATTTAAACATCCTTCGACCCCTTTCGTTGTAAATTTTAACACCTTTCGTGCCACTTATGTGGTCGATTAGTTTCCTGGCGAGCGATAGCGAGCCTGCAGTTTCAATAGGAAACCGGCCCTTCAAATTTGTACAAATTTATCTTGAAGGGGGGTCTAGGGGGTTTTTTTCCTAAGCTTGATGGAGTTCTAGGGAGTAAACTAAAAAAAAAAAACACACATTAATCAATTAATTAATAGACCAAACAAACGGCCAGTCTCTCTCCTTAATAACTGTATAACCAAGATAGCAATTTACCCTCGGCTGGAGAACACCATATAAATATAATCCAAAATATAGATATAAATAATTAAAACTATCGATATAAATAAATAGAACTATAGAACTATAGGGCTATCTAACTGTCTATCTGTCCATCAAAGTCCTCTACATAATTATGGCTTCTGTGAGC
>CM064517.1:5733596-5773596 GCA_032716605.1 Paralithodes platypus
TGCTAATGAAATGATAAAGAAGAGAGTTATCGAGCTAGATTAATATTAATTATTATAAGAATAGGATACTTTGCTAGTTTAAAAATGGAAGACACTACTGAAGTCTAAATATGATGAAGTAATAATAATAATAATAATAATAATAATAATAATAATAATAATAATAATAATAATAGTATCAATAATAATATTAATATTATTCATACCAATAGTTTTAATAATAAACATTATCAAAATAATAGAATAATAATAATAATAATAATAATAATAATAATAATATAATAATAATATAAATAGTAATAATAATAATAGTAAATATTATTATTCTCATTATTTTTATTACAATAATAGCAATTCAGTTAATGTAAATAAAATAAGTAAATAGATACCTAAAATATATAAAATGCCTGTCACAGAAAGTTAGGGAAGGTAGCAAGGGAAACAGTAAGAGTGTGAAAGATAAGAATGGGAGAATGCTAGCCGAGAAGCAAGAGAGAGTCGAAAGATGGAGGGAGTACTTCAACGAGTTGCTAAATGTAAGGAATGAAGAGCCAGCAAACATAGTTGGAGGGGGTATGGGAGGGAGAAGAGGAGAAGTAGTGGAGGAGGAGGTGGGGATCAGGAGGTCAGAAGTGTGGGAAGCCATGAAAAGAGTGAAGTTGGGGAAAGCACCAGGAACAGATGGAGTGTGTGGGGAAATGTTGAGGTATGGTAGTGAGATAGTGATCGAATGGGTATGGAAAATGTGCAAACTAGCATGGGAGAAGGGGAATGCACCCGATGACTGGAAGACTGGCATAATAGTCCTGCTATATAAGGGCAAAGGGGAAAGAGGAGTGTGTGGTAACCACCGAGGAATATGTCTTTTAAGAGTAGTAGGGAAGGTGTACAGTAGGGTAGTGATTGAGAGAGTGAGAGTGAGAACGGAGAGATGGATAGGCGACGAGCAGGGAGGTTTTTAGGAAGGGAAGAGGATGTGTAGATCAGATTTTTACCCTGAATTGTGTTGTGGAGAAATATCTGGAGAAGAAACAAAAGGTGTATGTTGCCTTTATGGACTTGGAGAAGGCCTATGACAGAGTGGATAGAGAAGGCATGTGGAAAGTACTTAGAATATACAGAGTAGATGGCAAGTTGCTGAAAGCAGTGAAGATCATGTATGAGGGTGCAAAGGCGCAGTACGTGTGGAGAATGAGCAGAGCGAGTTCTTTGACCTGAGTGTTGGGTTGAAACAGGGGTATGTGATGTACCCGTGGTTGTTTACTGTATATATGGATGGAGTCATGAAAGAAATACTAGGAAGAGCAGTGGATGTTGGTGTATCGCTGAAAAGGGAGGAAAATGAATGGAAGCTGCCTATAGTGCTGTTTGCGGATGATACAGCTCTAATGAGCGATAATGAATGGGAGTTGCAGGGTCTGGTAATGGAGATTGTCAGCTCTTTTAAGTATCTGGGCAGCGTGTTGAGTAAAGATGGGACTATGGATGAAGAAGTGCGGGAGAGGGTGCAACAGGGAAAGAGGTTGTAGGAACGTTGAAAGCAGTAACAAGAAATAGAGTGGTCAGTATGGAAGTGAAGAAGTCCTTGCATGACAGTGTGGTAATCCCGACACTATCTTACGGAAGCGAAGCATGGAAGTTCGGGAAGAGACTCAGACCAAGAGTGAGAGCGGTGGAAATGAGTTACTTGAGAAGTGCGTGCGGAGTTACATGGAGGGATAGACAGACGAATGAGGAAGTAAGAAGAAGGTGTGGTGTGGAGGTAGATGTGCTGGAAAGTGTGAAAAGGAACAACTTGAGATGGTTCGGCCATATGGAACGTATGGAAAGCGAGAGATTGACTAAGAGGGTGCACAAGAGCGAGGTGGAAGGACAGAGAGGGAGAGGTGCACCGAGGGAGAGGTGGAAGGATGGAGTGAGGAAGTATATGAATGAAGGCGGTGCTGGTTGGGAGGAGGGGCGTCGACTGACTGGGAACAGAGGTGCATGGGGCCAGTTCGTTCGTGGCCACCCCTTCGGGGTTCACGGCGTCAGGCAATAGATAGATAGATAGATAGCCTGTCACATATTAACCAAATACAAATTCAAATTTTCCCCACTAAACTTTTATCACTAATTTGGACAAATGATTTACCTCCGCGTCCACGCCCACAACGATATTTTTCGATAATATTGAGAATAATAATGATGATGGTGACAATAGTATTAGTAATATTATTAATAACAACAACAAATCAGCTAATGTACATAATATAAAATTACTCATACCTTAAATAGAATGCCAGTTTCAAATAGAATGCTAAAATACTACTACTACTACTACTACTACTATTTTTTTTTTTTTTTTATAAACCACTCAGCCTGTGCATCCCCTCTTTGGACCCTAAACCAGGTCAGAACAGTCATCAAAGCGTCCGACAAGGTAGTCATTCAGCTACTTACTATTCCGAGGTCAGCACTCAGACTCATCATCGTGGATTACTACTACTACATTGATTTGTATTTAATATAAATACTACTACTACTACTACTACTACTACTACTACTACTACTACTATTACTACCACCAATAATAATAATAATAATAATAATAATAATAGAAATAATAATAATATTAATAATAACAATATTAATAATAATAAATAATTATTATACAATGAAAATATACTGTATATAATGAAAATACTACTACTAATAATAATAATAATAATAATAATAATAATAATAATAATAATAATGAACACCCACCTAGTCCCACTAAACTTAAAACATTAATTTGGAGAAAAAAAATCCGCCCCCGACCAGGCCCAAATTATGAGCCTTTTTAAGGGGAGATGGGCCGTTTTGGGGGGCTACAAATTAATGTATTCCTTTATTTCTTAGTTTACTCGCTAGACCTCTACCAAGCTTAAAAAAACACCCCCTAGATCCCCCTTCAAGATGAGTGTGTACATTTTTCGGCAGAAAAATGTCCAGGCCGAAGGCCGGTTCGTATTAAAATTCCAGGCTCGCTATCGCTTGCCAGGAAAAAAATGACACCTAAATGGCACGAAAGGTCTGATAATTGATAACGAAATGGGGCGAAAGGTGTTAAAATCGACAAACTAATGGGCCGAACATCTTAAAATCTGAAAATTAATGGGGCTAAGCATGAGGGAGAAGAGGGGCCAGACAAACCGACCATCTCTCCTTTTTTAATGGAGCGCCCAATCTGCCGCTATCTCCACACCATTTATACACCACTTTGTGAAAACCATGGCGGGGATAATGTTGGTGTCACCTCGTTATCGTTATGGATAGATGAGTGGATAGATCGGTTGGGTGACTTGAGAGAGAGAGAGAGAGAGAGAGAGAGAGAGAGAGAGAGAGAGAGAGAGAGAGAGAGAGAGAGAGAGAGAGAGAGAGAGAGAGAGAGAGAGAGAGAGAGAGAGAGATGTCTTGAGAGGATAGACGAAAGCTTGGTGTTCCATTGTTTCAATTTTCCTAGCGAGTTTTACTATATATATATATATATATATATGTGTTCGCCCGTAAGGAAGGATAAACACTTGACTGACGCCTGAGGGACATGGACACACAACTGCACAGTAGTAATTCTGCTCGTGTTTATTTCATTACACCTGCATCCATGGGAAGAAAGGAGAATGTAAGCAGTTGATATTATTTATATCTAATTTATTTTGGTGTTGCAAGGGAGGTTCGAACCCATTTATATTATGCGTTTGAATCCCTTTATGTTTGTCATAAAAGAATGGAGGAAGGAGAAAATATCGATGCAAACAAAATCCATACCCCGGTGGGTGTCCTTCGTTATTTTAGTTACAGAGGTTAGAGGTTATTCTTTCTGCCCAACCTAGAATGAAGGGACTACACTTCCCTGATAACCCCTCCTACACGGCCTGATGTTTGAAAGGATATAATGGCGGAAGAAGGTTCGTCATCTAATATTGTTCTGTATCAGCTTTTTCTTGTGTAATTTGAGTTGCTATCTACACTTTAGAACCTGCAACTCATTATTAGTCAACCTCTCCCTTTTACACGATTGTGACTTCGACGAATCTGTCAAAGGATGTGGTAGTGTATTCGAACTGATTTGATGTCGACTCTTTTAGAAGGGAAAGGTAGCTTGGCCAACTCAACGGGGTGCTGATATTTTACAAAGGCAAGATTTCCCTCTTCTCTCCCCTTATATTGCCTTGGGAGTTGACGGAGTGAATTGTCAAGGGTGTTTAGGGTACGTCCTGATGTTACTAATGATGTAGAGACATCCATTCAGCTTTCTTTTATTCAATCTCCAATTATTTACTTTATATTATATTCCTTGAGCAACAATCCTAATATTCCTTCATGATGGTGGTATGGGAATGTCCCATTATTTATGAACTGGCTTCATTCAAATTATAAGGACTATATTCTGTGGCTTATAGTATGTGGCTTGTATTCTGTTACCTATATTATGCAACCTATATGCTGTGACCTATATTCTGGCGCTTATATTCTGTGACCTACTGTATATTATGTGACCTATATTTTGTGACCCATATTCTGTTACCTAACTTCCTAACTTCCTAATCCTGCCACGGACATTAGTTCCAGGGCAGTAGTTCCCTTACCAATGTTCCCTTACCCACTCTAAACCACTGTTTGGACACTTGATCCTCAGTGTTTTGGAGGACAAGCAGCCTAGAAGGGTCACTAGACCTGTTGTTGCTTGATTTCCTTTGTACTCCTTAGTACCTATATTATGTGACCTATACTGTATTTTGTGACCTATACTATGTGACCTATTTCTGTGACCTATACTATGTGACCTATTTCTGTGACCTATATTATTTGACCTATATTCTGTGACCTATACTATGTGACCTATTTCTGTGACTTATAATTATTATTTGACCTATATTCTGTTACCTATATTTTGTGACCTGTATTATGTTCCTTTACTTTATGGTTTGTGTCATGGATTCCTTGGTGCATGGCAGGATTGTTGGCAGAGTCGGTGGTAAGGGATGGCACTGTTAAAGTCTTGTCTGAATGTTAGCAATCAGCCTATATCATTTGCATCGGCAGGGGATTCAAGCTTATAACTGTTTACCTCCTCCACCACCAGCCCGATCCCTAGCAAAGGAAACCGACCCCTCTCTGCCCTCAACTCTCTATTCTCTTATACATATCTGTCATGCTGGCGAAATGCAATGGCGAGGATTTACATGTCTTTTTTGAGCCACGCACTGCTGGGGGTTTTTTGACGATGGAAACAGCTTCGAAAGGAGCAGACATGACATGGACAGTTATGAGAGAAACGTCAATTAATTAAGTGGTACGGAGATGAAGAATAAAGCAGACAGAGAAGGAAAACCAATAGGAAAATAGTGAACACTTGTCCATAAGTTAAACGGCACAGAGAAATGCAACACAACTGGGAAATTAGTGCAGTTTGGTTGATAAATTGAACGATCTAGGGAGGAAGAATACAACTAGGAAATAGTGCAGTATGATAAGTAAATTACATGGTAGAGAGAGAAGGAAAAAATCTGGGTAAATTGTGCAGAATGAACAATAAATTTAACGGTACAGAGATGAAGAATAAAACTGGTAAAATAGTGCAGTATGAGCAACACAGTTAACGGTACAAAGAGGAAGAATAACAGTGGTAAAATAGTGAAGTGGAAGAGAGAACGGTAATTGCCATAGCGAGAGATAGGGTAAGAGAATGAGTTACTGTAATGGTGAGTGGCGTGTGTGTGAGGGTGTAAGAGAGAGAGAGAGAGAGAGAGCGTACAGTACCATATACTGTGCTTATGAGTGTGAGAATGGCAGGGAATGAGCGAAATTAACAAAATCCCCAACAAATTTAGAGTGTTACCTACATGGATATTTTCTTTATCTCTGTGTATGCTGCATAATGTGTATGTGTGTGCATAAAGTTCATTATATTCCATTTGGATATGAGATTGTGAGTAGGAGAGGGAGTAGTTGGAATACAGAAAAAAGAAGAAGACATAAAGAGCTTAATACGTATACAGTACTTAACTGTGTATGAACATATGTGTATATTCTGCATGGCTGTTATCTGTAGGTATTTGAGTGCTGTGTATATATGTATGTGTGTTAGAGTGTATGTTTTGTGTATGTGTGTGTGTGTGTGTGTGTGTGTGTGTGCGTATGCGTACATGTCAATGACTATGTGTACGTCTGAGGACTGGCTTGTAATCCCCACTAAGTCAGGGAGTCTCTGTGTGTATCCCCTGGCGGTGTGTGTGTGTGTGTGTGTATGTGTGTGTGAGAGAGAGAGAGAGAGAGAGAGAGAGAGAGAGAGAGAGAGAGAGAGAGAGAGAGAGAGAGAGAGAGAGAGAGAGAGAGAGAGAGAGAGAGATAAAGAGGGAGAGAAAAATTGTAGCAAAACTTTTTGACTCAACGGCAGGGTCATGCTCATTTCTGTATTTATATAAAACAATGAATGAATGAAACAAAAATATATATACAGTATATAATCCCAGCCCTGTAATATTGAGTTGGTGTTGTGCAGTATCAATGTGCTGTTGGTAATACTCATAAACACCCTCCTGCAACCGTCTCTCTCTCTCTCTCTCTCTCTCTCTCTCTCTCTCTCTCTCTCTCTCTCTCTCTCTCTCTCTCTCAAATCCTCAGAGCAATGTGCGGCTGCGGCAAAATCAAGCTAACAAAGCCTTGGGATATATCATAAAACATTTTACCTATAAAAAGAAAACATTATTTTGCCGTTGTTCAAAAGCATTGTTAGACCCCATCTTGAATATGGCGTTCAGTTCTGGTCCCCGTATCTCAAGGACATTACAAAAATCGAATCTGTGTAGCGTAGAGCAACTAAACTAATTCCCTCTCTGAAAAACAATCCATATTTTGAAAGATTGAAGATATTAAATTTGTTCTCGCTAAAGAAACGGAGGTTTCGAATCCAACTTATCGAGTGTTTTAAGATACTTAAGGGATTTGACAGAGTATATATCAGTGCACTGTTCACGATTAATATGAATGCTGCAACCCGAGGTAATGGAATTAAATTAATTAAAAAAGAAACATCCTTAGATGTGACACAAAAATTTGTCACATACAATGTATGGTTAAATAGTAAAATAGTTTACCAAGGAAGGTGATCGACAGTAATTCTATTGATACGTTTAAGAAAAGACTGGACGATCATCTAATGAAGATTGGATTAACATGAATTAATCACTAGGCATGTGTAATTTCCTTTTCAAACTAATTTCCTCCTATGCTATATAAAAACACTTTCCTTGTGGGCATTTCCTGACCCATAAGGTTACACTTCATCCTATTTTCCAGTACGGCTTTTTGGAAGGAGCGGAGGGTGGGGAGAGAGTCTTCTACTTGACTGTCCTATTCTTCTACTATAAACTGTCCCTGTCTAGTAGCATATAGGCCGGACCACCTAGTTGGGACCACAAAGTCTGTGTGGCCTGAGTATATGTGTAACTCTGTGTAACTCTCTCTCTCTTTTCATTGTAGTCTCCCTTTTCGTAGCACTTTTCTGGATTGAGCTCTAAAACACGCTTATTGATATTGCAGTTGTATTATGTTGTTTTGCTCAACAGGAGATTACCGCTAGCAAGTATCAATTTCAAGCAAAAATGGACTCACATGCATACACAAGCAGTTTGTAAGCACATACAAGCACATACACACACACACAGCCCGTAGCCTAGTAGGTAGAGCTCTCGTCTCACACACGAGGGGTCGGGGGTTCAATCCCCGGCCGGGCGGAGACAAATTGGGCTTGTCTCCTTTCATGTGTTAGCCTCAGTTCACCTAGCTGTAAATAGGTACCTGGAATAAGTGGACGACGTTGTGACGTCCCATCTGGGGTTGGCAAAAATGGTACAAGGCGAGATGGGTATCATATGGTTCACCTAAGCTGATGGCTACCTAAGCCTTCGGGCGAGACGGTACCGTCTATAGTGAGAATGGTACCATACAGATCCACCCTAAGCCTTCGTTTCCGATGTCGCCAATTGGCTAAATACAGACTACACACACATCCACAGCCATTCCAACAGTACATAAAACACTTAACATGCATTTCACGCAATACATTCCCAGTTAAGGAGGCGCGATAATAATGAGCTTAGCTCGCATTGCGTGGATTCCCCTTGACGAACAAGTAACTGAGTAACACATAGGGGAGGTGTGGCGGAGTGGTCTTGCCACTGGACTGGTAATCCAATGGACCCGGGTTCGAATCCCAATATATCAATGGGAAGATATTATTGGGATGGAATTTGTGCTGTACCTAGAGTATCAGTGCATTACCACAGCACACCGAAATGCCAAATAAATACCCTCATTGTTCCCTGATTAAATAGCATTGTATGAATATTCCATATTGAAAAATATGCTACAGGGGGGCAATGCCCAGTGAGTTGATTGCTCAATAGGTGGCGTTCTGAGAGTGATGGTTCGAGCCTGGGCGATGAGACTGTGAAGCACAGAGGCGGAGCGGCTTCAGAGATGGAGTTGCTTCGAGCCGTGAAGCTTTGCATGTCTCACTCCCTAGACTGGAGCAAGACCTCACGGGCCTCACCGTGTTCAGCGGTGTAGTGTCAAGGCTATCAGCCTATACCCGAGAGGGAGTAGTTGGAATATAGAAAAAAAAAAAAAAACACATACACAGACAAGCACGCACGCTTTGATACATATCTGGCATCTTCAAAATGTAAGTTTTATCATAAATCAACCACCAAGCATAATCTACCTTCAATTTAGTTTCCGATTCCAATGTGAAAGAGCCTCAAAATAAAACGGGAAAAAACTTGCACATCGAAAATTGCCGGAAAAAGCGCTCGTGTGACTCTGGCTTTAGGTATACATCGATCAACGTCTATCTCGCCTTCAGTGTAAATAGCAGACACGGCGGGAGACAGCTTGATAGATAGACAGTAGATAGTCGATCCACAGCATTTATCATTATTATTTCCATATTTTGTCCTTATAAATTTAATATATCAATATTCCCATTAAAAACAAAAACAAAACTAGCATACATAGTTTAATTTATTTAAATGTATTTATTAATTGTTTTCTTTCAGAACACATTTCCATATATCTAGACTAATAGAAACATTTCCCCACATCGGGCCTACGTCATCTGTACATAGTTTTAGACTTGAATATACTGTACATCTATCTACATCTAACTGGCCACCAAATGAGAATAATAGATATGGCATTTGACAGCTCGATAGACATATATATATATATATATATATATATATATATCTATCTATCTATCTATGTATTTGTCTATCTATCTGTCTGTCTAGTTATCTATATTTATCTATCTATCTATCTATCTAGATAGATAGATAGATAGACAAATAGATAGATAGATGATCCTCGGACCGGGGACTTAAGCCTAGTATAAATATTCATCGATGGGCCGCCTTGAATCTCCATCGACCTCCTTCCTTCCTTTCTTCCTTCTTATATGCCTTCCTTCCTTTCTTCCTTCATTCCTTCCTTACTTTATTCGACCATCCTACATTTGTTCACCCTTCCTTCCTTCTTATATGTTTTCCATCCATTCTTCCTTCGTTCCTTCGGTTCCTCCTTCCTTCTTGTCTTCCTTCGTTCCTTCCTTTCTTCACCCTTCCGTCATTTCTTCACCCTTCCTTCCTTTCTTCATGTCCTTCTTCTCTTCACCCTTCCGTCCTTTCTTCACCCTTCCTTCCTTTCTTCACCCTTCCGTTCTTAATTCACCCTTCCTTCTTTTCTTCACCCTACCGTCCTTTCTTCACCCTTCCTTCCTTTCTTCATGTCCTTCCTCTCTTCACCCTTCCGTCCTTTCTTCACCCTTCCGTCCTTTCTTCACCCTTCCTTCCTTTATTCACCCTTCCGTCCTTTCTTCACCCTTCCTTCCTTTCTTCACCCTTCCATTCTTTCTTCACCCTTCCTTCCTTTCTTCACCCTTCCGTCCTTTCTTCACCCTTCCTTCCTTTCTTCATGTCTTTCCTCTCTTCACCCTTCCGTCCTTTCTTCACCCTTCCTTCCTTTCTTCATGTCCTTCCTCTCTTCACCCTTCCGTCCTTTCTTCACCCTTCCGTCCTTTCTTCACCCTTCCTTCCTTTCTTCACCCTTCCGTTCTTTCTTCACCCTTCCTTCCTTTCTTCACCCTTCCGTCCTTGCTTCACCCTTCCTTCCTTTCTTCCTGTCCTTCCTCTCTTCACCCTTCCGTCCTTTCTTCACCCTTCCTTCCTTTCTTCATTTCCTTCCTTTCTTCACCCTTCCGTCCTTTCTTCACCCTTCCTTCCTTTCTTCATGTCCTTCCTCTCTTCACCCTTCCGTCCTTTCTTCACCCTTCCTTCCTTTCTTCATGTCCTTCCTCTCTTCACCCTTCCGTCCTTTTTTCCCCTTCCTTCCTTTCTTCATGTCCTTCCTCTCTTCACCCTTCCGTCCTCTCTTCACCCTTCCTTCCTTTCTTCATGTCCTTCCTCTCTTCACCCTTACGTCCTTTCTTCACCCTTCCGTCATTTTTTCACCCTTCCTTTCTTACTTCATGTCCTTCCTTTCTTCACCCTTCCGTCCTTTCTTCACCCTTCCTTCCTTTCTTCATGTACTTCCTCTCTTCACCCCTCCGTCCTTTCTTCATGTCCTTCCTCTCTTCACCCTTCCGCCCTTTCTTCAACCCTTCCGTCCTTTCTTCACCCTTCCTTCCATTCTTCATGTCCTTCCTCTCTTCACCCTTCCGTCCTTTCTTCATGTCCTTCCTCTCTTCACCCTTCCGTCCTTTCTTCACCCTTCCGTCCTTTCTTCACCCTTCCTTCCTTTCTTCATGTCCTTCCTCTCTTCAACCTTCCGTCCTTTCTTCACCCTTCCGTCCTTTCTTCACCCTTCCTTCCTTTCTTCATGTCCTTCCTCTCTTCACCCTTCCGTCCTCTCTTCACCCTTCTGTCCTTTCTTCACCCTTCCGTCCTTTCTTCACCCTTCCTTCCTTTCTTCATGTCCTTCCTCTCTTCACCCTTCCGTCCTTTCTTCACCCTTCCGTCCTTTCTTCACCCTTCCTTCCTTTCTTCATGTCCTTCCTCTCTTCAACCTTCCGTCCTTTCTTCACCCTTCCGTCCTTTCTTCACCCTTCCCTTCCTTCCTTTCTTCATGTCCTTCCTCTCTTCACCCTTCCGTCCTCTCTTCACCCTTCTGTCCTTTCTTCACCCTTCCGTCCTTTCTTCACCCTTCCTTCCTTTCTTCATGTCCTTCCTCTCTTCACCCTTCCGTCCTTTCTTCACCCTTCCGTCCTTTCTTCACCCTTCCTTCCTTTCTTCATGTCCTTCCTCTCTTCACCCTTCCTTCACCCTTGCGTCCTTTCTTCATCCTTCCTTCCTTTCTTCATGTCCTTCCTCTCTTCACCCTTCCGTCCTTTCTTCACCCTTCCGTCCTATCTTCACCCTTCCTTTCTTTCTTCACCCTTCCTTCCTTTCTTCATGTCCTTCCTCTCTTCACCCTTCCGTCCTCTCTTCACCCTTCCGTCCTTTCTTCACCCCTCCTTTCTTTCTTCACCCTTCCTTCATTTCTTCATGTCCTTCTTTTCTTTACCCCTCCTTCCTTTCTTTACCCGTCCTTCCTTCCTTCATCTGTCCTTCCTTTCTTTACTGTTCTTCTTTTCTTCACCCTTCCTTCCTAATTTCACCCTTACTTCCTTTCTCTTTTTTTTTTTTACATTTCTTCCCTTCCTTCTGAATTCTCCATTAGTTCCTTTTACCCATCCTTCCTTCCTTCTTTCCTTCTTATCTTTGTCTTCTTCATACCTTCCTTCTTGTTTCTTTCTTGTCTTATTTCTTCGTCCCTTATTCGTTCGTTTCTATTTACTATAAAATATGATATACAGTTACATGAACATATAATATGTTCAATACTTATATTGCATTATATCTTCACCCTTACTTTTTCAGTTGTCTTAAATTAAACACTTATAATTCAGTTGCAATTCATGGAGAACATATATTTATATATATTAACAAAGAATATATATACCTGTATATATATATATATATATATATACCGTATATATATATATATATATATATATATATATATATATATATATATATATATATATATATAGATATATATATATATATATATATATATATATATATATATATATATATAATTCATTCATTTATTAGTTTTTGCTAAACCTGGATTATAGTTTTCTTAATTTGTACTTAAATTTTGCTTATTCGACCACAAATGTAAATGTAAAAAGACTGATTTTTATACTTGCTCTAAAAATATATATATACGGTATTATACTAAATCATCATATATTAAACTGCATGTCCAATACTTTTAAGTAACTCACAAGATACCGTAATTTTTGGCGACTTTAATTTACCTTTGACCAAGTGAGGCGATACTCTTACTTCACACTCCGGACATGACTTGTATACGAACTTGCAAGAGAGTTCGCTTTATCAATTTGTTCGATCGCCGACCCGTGGTAATAACGTTCTTGACATTGTACTTGCAACAACAGAAGAATTAATAGAGAATTTGAATGTTGGTGATGAATTCAGTAACAGCGACCATCGTACAATAACTTTCACTTTAAAGTTTACTAGTAACGAACCAAATAGTAGCATCGAAAAAGTCCCTAATTTCAAGAAAGCAAACTTCCATAAACTTTGAGCTATGTTTAAAGAAACTGACTGGAGCTTTTTAATTAACAATAACGACATAAATACATTTTGGAAGTTATTCGAACCACTTACCTAAAAGCAGTGCAAGACTGCATACCATCGAAAATACGGCGTCCAGGCCATAATAATAAGCCCAAATGGTGGAATAAAGATATTTCAAACTGCCTGCTTGCTAAACAAAATTCTAATGATAGATTAAAATCCTCACAAAATGACGAAGAACGGGTGAAATTTGTAGAGCTACGACGCAAAGCCAAAAAAGTTAATTAAGCAAAGTAAAAAGACCGTAGAGTTACATATTGCGAATCAAAGTAAAACAAACCCGAAAGAATTCTATAGTTATATCAGAAAGAAAAAAGTAGTTACTTCAACTGTTGGACCGTTAGTCGATGAAAATGGAGAATACACCAAAGACGAAGTACAAATGAGTAATGCCCTCAATACCTTCTTTGCATCAGTTTTTACAACAGAAGACCTCAGTGATATCCCTACACCATCGCCGATTCAGATTGGCAATTCAGATGTTCTAAGCAATATCACCGTTACAGAGAGAGAAGTATTGAATTGTTTAGATAAACTCAAGGTAAATAAAACGCCTGGAGCTGATACAATCTCGCCTAGAGTTCTAAAGGAAGCTAAGGATGAGCTCTCCAAACCACTGACATTACTATTCAATAAATCCTTGCAGTTTGGAACTATGCCTGATCAGTGGAAGCTAGCCAACGTAACACCGATATTCAAAAAAGGCAGCAAATCCCTACCCAGTAACTATCGTCCAATTAGCTTAACCTCGTTGTATGTAAAATGCTAGAAAGGGTCATAAGAGACAGACTCGTAAATCACTTAGAGGAAAATAACATACTTAAAGATACTCAACACGGCTTTCGTAAAAAAAGTTCCTGTTTAACAAACCTCTTAGACTTCTTCCACGATATCCTCAACCTCTACGATGAGAGTAAAGCTGTAGATATTATATACCTTGATTTTCAAAAGGCCTTTGACAAAGTTCCCCTACGTTTACTGCTAAAACTAAAAGCGCATGGAGTACAAGACGGTGTGTTGAAAGGGATAGAAAATTGGTTCAGCGACAGAAAGCAAAGAGTAGTCATAAACGGTAAGGCATCTAAATGGACCAATGAAAGTAGCGGGGTACCCCAGGGATCGGTACTAGGACCAATTATCTTTCTAATTTACATCAACGACATAGATGAGGGTCTCACCTGTACAATATCAAAATTTGCTGACAATACAAACATTGCAAATAGCGTACTCTCAAAAGAACAAGTTGACGATATGCAACACAATCTAGATAAATTGACATGTTGGGCCCAAATTTGGCAAATGAGTTTCAATGCGGATAAATGTAAAGTACTACATATCGGATACCTAAATGAGAAAGCAAACTATTCGATGAATGGCACTCAGCTTAAGAATGTAAACAGAGAAACCGATCTGGGAGTAACAATATCGAGTAACCAAAAACTGGTGATGGGCTGGTCTATTGGTGATGGGCTGG
The DNA here is from genome assembly GCA_032716605.1 of Paralithodes platypus. Taxonomy (NCBI): domain Eukaryota; kingdom Metazoa; phylum Arthropoda; class Malacostraca; order Decapoda; family Lithodidae; genus Paralithodes; species Paralithodes platypus. Next base: position 5,747,805 of record CM064517.1, read on the forward strand.
TCTATCAGAGTGAGACCTGAGCGATCTCTGCCATACCCATAGCTTACTCTGACTGTTCCTTTTACTTATATGTTTTCTAGATCTCAAGTGACGGCGTCTCTTCCGTGGATTGAGCTCCCAATCTACCAAGATTGGAAGCTAAAGCATCACATTATTCCTTTGCCCCTCAACTTTCTCTTCATAATTGCTGAGGGGCACAGGGCCCTGGGTGGGGCTTTGGTTTCCCGGGCGTTTGCGCACTCTCTCAGCTCCCCACCATGGAGTGGCTTCGGTCACCCAGGCTTTCTTGTGGTCGGCAGGGGGGGTTCTGTGGGGGCGCTCGTTTATGGCCTTGGCCTTGCTCGGGGACTTGGGGCTGTTCGGCCAGGCAGCTTGGGGAACAACAACAACAACAACAACCTAAAACCGAGTCAACAATGTTCAGAAGTTGTTAAGAAGGCAAACAAAATAATTGGCTTTATAGGCAGGTCATTTGAGCATAAATCCAAAGAAGTTATCCTAACCCTTTACAATTCCTTAGTCCGCCCTCTTCTGGAATACTGCATTCAATCCTGGTGCCCTTATTACCAAAAAGATATAAACAAGCTAGAACGAGTTCAACGTAGAGTTCCCAACATGATACCTAGCCTAAAGAACAAACCATAGGAAGAGCGTCTTAGAGAATTAAATCTATTTCCTTTAACCCAGCGCAGATTAAGAGGTGACTTAATTCAAGTGTTCAAAATCATCAAAGGCATCGACAATATGAACTGTAGTAAGTACTTCACTATCGACCAATCTAATTACACGCGGGGAAACGGTTACAAAATTATTGGTAAATCTTTTAACTCACACGAATCTAAGAATTTCTTCTTCAATAAGTTCTCAACTTGTGGAATGGGCTACCCCGAAAACTTATAGACTGCATCACCGTTGATTCATTTAAACTCCGCCTAGACAAATATCTCGCATCAAACCCGCGACTGACTGCGTTTGTAAATGAATAACTTTATTTTATCCCCCCCTCAGTTACTAACCTATCTGTCCCCTACTAACTTCCTAATCCTGCCACGGACATTAGTTCCAGGGCAGTAATTCCCTTTCCAATGTTCCCTTACCCACTCTAAACCACTGTTTGGACACTTGATCCTCAGTGTTTTGGAGGACAAGCAACCTAGAAGGGTCACTAGATCTGTTGTTGCTTGATTTTTTTTGTACTCCTTTGTACTCCTTTGTACTCTACTAACAGAAATTTGCAAAACTATACTGTGCCAACAAACACATCTTATTTTTTTGGATAACAGTATAATATTTTAGTCTAAGTATCATGCAAAATATTTATACAGGAATATTGGTAACAGGATACTCTTGAAGTACCCAGCCTCCCACCACGACCCCTTTCTTTCTTAGCCCTGGCTCTATTTAGGTGATTTTATATAGATCAAGATGGAGTTATATTACTAGTCTTTTGATTTTTAGAGGTCTACTACTAAGTCGTGGAAAATCGGTTGACTCTAGCTAAAACAATAATATAATAATGTTATCGTATTGATTGCATTAACCCTTCCTACCCGGGCAGCCTTTCTTAACCCGTTGAGCCCCGGCTAGTTATAATATTTTGTTCACCCCCGTCCCAAGCCATTTTCACTTATTTTTTTTGTTTGCTAAAATGGAAGACAAGGATGAGAAATGAAAAAAAAACAAAAAAAAATCACCTCTGACAATTTTTTTTTGGGGGGGGGGGCCGGTGGGGGTTGGGGGGGGGGGAGCTTCAAAAAAATTTGTTGAGCCAAAATGGAAGAGAATGGTGAGAAATGAACACACAAATAAAAAAAAACTCATTTCGGTCATTTGGGGGGCGGGGGGGGGTTTCAATAGTTCGTCTCCCCCGCATGACCACCCGCCCGGGAGCACTAGGGTAAAAACTGAGTATGGCATTGTACGGTATACATCCTAAGGAGTATCTCACATAAATCTCAAGCCTCTAGCTCCCATACGGCCGGAGTAATGAAGGTTCAAAGTAGGGGTAAACTAGGGGTCTAAACTATCCCCACTAAGCCCACCACCACCAGCCGCGCGGCTGTCTCGGCCCGCTCACACCTACTGGCCCGGCTCCCCCACACACTACGGTACCGCCCCCTCCTATTCTCCCGCCATTTCCTACCTTACGAGCCACGTAAGTGTTTTTTATATGTCGGACGCACGTGATGCGTCGCTGGGAGTTGGTGATCAAAGACTGCCGACGCAACACGTGCGACGCTGGGTCTCAACGGGTTAACCCGGGAACTGCGGGAAGACTCTTAAGAGTCGGGGGAAAAAAAAAAAAATTTTAAACACCAAATTTTTTTATTTTTTTGCCCCTGGGCCATGCAAAATATCACTCCTCTACCTCCCCTCCTTCCCCACTTTCCTCCCCTCCTTCAGTTATCACCTATTTTCCCTGTTATTCCCTTATTCTGTGGTATATTTTTGTGCTAACATTAGCGAGTTGCAAGCAGGGCATTGTCATCACTGTTGGCAAGCGAGTGCAAGAGAGAGAGAGAGAGTATCGATCGACATTGTCTCTCCAGACTTGGGGAAAAGTGGCGGGAAAGGAGGTTGCCTCAGCCATACATTAATGAACTCCCGGCCTGTATCGTCGATTTTGACCACCCAAATGCTGTTTCCACTTGTTTTATTGTTGTAACAGGTTAATACCTTTATAATCAACCTATAATAGGTGCATATGGAGAAGTATTAATGCTATTTATGGTAAAATAAATATTTTAGTGATGGAAACAGCTCAAATACATGCGCACAGGCAGAGGTGTCTCATACCCCCCATGCGCACTTCAGAGGTTAATGACGGAGGCTGTATCCGGGCGATCTGGCTGAAAACACAACAAAAATAAACTAAGGCTAATCTCGCTTAATATACTACCTACAATAATCAAACATATGTCAAAATGGGCGCCTTACCTTCCCGCGTAGAATGGCATTGAGTAGAGCTTTCTAGCTCAAGTAGTTCCGGAGTTATGGTGATGAAAGTGGAGGTAACTTTTGCCGCTTATTTACCTCGCCGCGTCCGAACGCTCAACCGCGGCCCAGGCTACGACGAATGTTTTGACTCGTCGCTCTACCTTGAATTATGGCGGGAAGCGATTTTTTAGTGTTTTATTGTTTATTATGCCATATATTATTGTTATTATGATATTTTCACTCAATAAATATATTTTTCTGAAGTAATTTGTGTCTCTGTCACTTATACTTAGTTTTATTGTTATTATTATAGTAGTTATGATTATTTATACTGGACTATGGTAATTGATAGTGTCATTTTCACTTCTTTATTGTTAGGAATATATATTTTAGTGTCACTTTCACTTGTTCATATTGTTCTGAAGGCACTTATTATTACTTATGTGTGTCTCTTTCATTTATACTTAGTTTTATAGTCATTATTATAGTAGTTATGATTATTTATACTGGACTATGGTAATTGATAGTGTCATTTTCACTTCTTTATTGTTAGGAATATATATTTTAGTGTCACTTTCACTTGTTCATATTGTTCTGAAGGCACTTATTATTACTTATGTGTGTCTCTTTCACTTAGACTTAGTTTTATAGTCATTAATATAGTAGTTATGATTATTTATACTGGACTATGGTCATTGATAGTGTAATTTTCACTTCTTTATTGTTAGGAATATATATTTTAGTGTCACTTTCACTTGTTCATATTGTTCTGAAGGCACTTATTATTACTTATGTGTCTCTTCAACTTATACTTAGTTATATTATTATTATTGAGTGTCACTATCACTGTCACTTACACTTCAATAGTTTGCCAGAATGTGGAAATCATTGAAGCAGGTGCCGGCACACAGTCCCACCTGACACTCGAGGCATTGCCAAGTGGGTTTTGTGGGTTTGCTTGGTCGTCGAGTTGTGCGGGTGCACACATAGCACCTCTTCTGCATCCTTATTCGGCTGTTAGGACCCTGGAAAGGAAGGGCGACGAGCTGGTGCTTTCTGATGAAGTCGGCACACCCTATTCTGTCCATCATGCCTGGTCCTTGTAGTGGCCTCCCTGGTGTACCCGCATGTTTTACCAGGAGCTCATGTATCAGCTGCTTTTGGAAGGTCCGCAGGCTCTTGTACTTGATGACTGGACACCTCAAACGGTAGATGTTGTACGCGTTGAGGACAGACATATCTACTGTATGCAGGACACACTTCTTGTACCACCTGCAAGATGTTCACAGGCAGTCTATGAAGCCCATCTGCATGTCGGACTTGTCGACGAGGCGCATGTTCAGGTTATAGTCCAGAACAGCAGCTGGTTTTGTGATAGGGTTCTTCGTTTTTCGGTCCACCTTCCCTGTGGGGACCATCTCTGCTTTGTGGCATGTGGTGAGGAGGTTGACCTTGCGCTGGTCATGCCAGTGGATGGAGAGGATGGGGCCACTCTTCTTATGGAATATGTCCGTCTTCTTAGTTTTTGTTGGGTAGGCTGGCATGCCCTTCCTCTTCCCCTTCACGGTGCCGACAGTTCCGGTCTTGCGGTCATGGAGGTACTTGGCGAGGATAGGCGACGTGTAATAATTGTCGGTATAGAGGACGTGGTTGTCATGGAAGTACCTCTCCATCATCCTCTTTACCACAGCGCTGCCAAAACCAATGAGGGCGTCAATCTCCACCTCACCACCCTTGCCGCTGTAGACTATAAAGTCGAGCACATATCCCGTCTTGCAGTCGCAGAGGATGAAGAGCTTGATGCCGAAGCGGTGTCTCTTTGACGGGATATACTGTCGGAAGTGCAGCCTACCACGGAACAGGACCAGAGGCTCGTCGATGCACAGCTTCTGAAATGGAATCAGGTAGGTGGAAAACCGATGACGTATCATGTCATACAGTTGCCTGATCTTCCAGAGTGTGTCGGGCTCGTGGACATGCATGTTATTTGTCAGGTGGAAATATGAGAGGATGTCGAAATACCTATCCCTTGACATGAATTTGCCAAATGCTGGAGTCGTTGTGAGGTCGCCAGTTATACAGTAGTCGGCCAGAACGTGCTTCTTTATGTGTGTCATCAGCATTGTGAGTGCCAAGAACACATATAATTCTGCCACAGTGAGAGTTCTCCATGCCACCATCTTTGCACTTGTCTTCCTGCCAAAAAAGTTTGAACAGATAGCCTGGTGGTGATCTATCTCTTTGACAAGGTATTCCATGACTTCATTGTCGTAGAAGCCACAGAAAAGTTCACTGGGGTGGCATTTGGGCCACAGGGATATGCTGGTGACAACCCAGAACCCTGTTGTACCTCGTCAAAGGCAGGAAAATCTGGCACAAAATCCACCCCATCTGACCACACAAACATTTCAGCAGGTCGAGGACGAGGACATGGAGCTGCAGCAGGCACATGCCCTGGACGCCCTGGCACACGCCCTTGGCCACACGGATGCCCAGGCGGACGCCCTGCACGCCCACGCCCACGCCCACGCCCAGGCCCAGGGGCAGCGGCGTCGGCAGGCTGACCACGTCCACGACCTCGAGGTCCTTTGACTCTTCTTGTCGGGACTCCCTCTTCCTCTTCCTCTTCCTCTTCCTATTCGTTTTCCTCTTCCTCAGGCGACGTCAGATCATCTGGGGCAATATCGGGGTCGTCAGCAGCCTCTTCAGGAGTCAACTCTGGTGAAGAATAGACCGGGCGTCGGCGGCGTGGGGCTGCGGGAGGTTGAGCAATGGGAGCCTCAGCCTCGGGAGTTGGGCTCCTTTTGCGGCTAGCCGTGGACTTTTCCGCAGGAAATAATTACCTACGATGCGGGGCCTGTGGTGACACACTGTGGGAGGCCAATGGCGCACTTGTAGAGGCCCTTTGGTCATCTTGAGGGACAGATGAAGCTGAGGGCTGTGGGTGGCCCTCCCGGCGTCCCGGGTCAAGGCGTCGTGACAAAGAAATGCGGGTGGTTGCTAGGCCTGGGTCGGCGTCACTCTCACTATCTACGCCTTCCCTCACTTTTTCTGCCTCCCTGCGTGCTTTCTTGGCTGCACTTTTCACTAAAGACTGTTTATAGAAGTATTTACCCACTTTCAAGGGCGTACGGGCAGGCAAAGGGGAAGGTCCTGGCATAGGGCTAGGGCTAGGCCTAGGCCTACCCTGACCTACGAAACTAGGCGAAGGGGTTGGCTCTAGCACACTTGGTACTTCAATAGTACCTTCCTCCACCACTTCCACATCAGGATCATCACTACTATCACCCGCCTCAAATAAATCAACATTGTCATCAGCACCAAATCCCACAAAATCGTCAATTTCGCTCCCACTTCTACTCTGAATATAGAGGTTTTTGTCCACAGAGCTTTCACCACTGCTCAAATCCTGGTTGAAAAGTTCACGGTGTATTGCACTGTCACTTAGCAAACGTTTCACTTTCCTTACTTTCCTTTTCTTCTCGGTTGGCAGAAGCGTAGATGTTGCAAGCGGGGTAGCACTGGGACGCGCGGGAGATTGCACAGTATCGGACGCGTCGGAATTCATTTTTTTGCTGTAGCTCTCAATGGCGGCAATGTAGGAACTGATAAGCGTGGTAGTTGAGGCTTGGTGGCGCTACGATCGCCCCCGCAAAGTAAAATTTGCCCGCGCGAAATTTAAAGCACGCTTTCAAGCAAATGCCTTACATAAGGCATACCGGGTTGCGGCCCTTCAGCCGCGCTGTCCTTACCTAAGGCAGCCCGGGTAGGAAGGGTTAAGGGGGGTGACCTGCTTTTGTTTTCCCCTTTTCTCTCTTTCGCTAGCTTGTATCCATTCGGCCCTATTCAGCCTACTGTTTTAAGAGGTTTATCCCCATCCAGGTGTACATTTTTTACTGGTGAGCGGTAGCGAGCCAGCATATTTTTTAAATGTTTTTGACAGCAGGCTAAATTTGTACATTTTTCGATAGAAAAATGTCTCCGGCGAAGCCGGATTTCTTAATATGATGCTGGCTCGCTATCGCTCGCCAGGAAGAAATCGACACCTACAGGGGTTAAACGTCTTAAAATAGTTGGCTGAATAGGGCCGAATGGATACAAGCCAGAGAAAGAGAGAAAAGGAGATAAATACAAAAAGCAGGGGTACCTCCCTTAATCTACCAAGCACTAGACAAAAAATGAAAGGTGATGGGGGTTGCTTAGATCTGTCTCAGGGTTTGGACAGAGACAGCAGGTTAACGGAATTTACTGGTATTGTCCGTTCATTCTAGGTTGGGCAGAAATCGAAACCCCTAACCTCTCATATCTCAAAAAGGACTAGAATTATTTGAGCTAATATTTCTACCAAATAGGGAGACTTGGCTAGGGAACATGTGTATAAATTGACAGCTTATTTGCTCTAGCCCTTTTTGAGCTACAGAGGTTAGAGGTTACGATTTCTACCCAACCTAGAATGAACTGACTATAGTAGAGGCAGTGGTATGGTTTAGGTTTAGGTTTAGGTTGTTTCGGTCTACTGGAAGGCGTTTAGCATCCATCGCACAAATTCGACTGACCCGAGAAAGGATTCGATCATATGCTACACTACAGGCTGACTGTACAGTACACTCTAACCACTCTACCAGCAAGTCACCATTAAACCATTACTTTTATTAACTTATTAAATACCGACAACTTCCTTTTAGCATTACTTTGGTTATTGTAAGACAAGCTTATTCAGTTTAAAAAGAGCCTCCAGCAATTAAGAGGCTTCGATTTATCTCACTTAACCATTTGACTACCACTGATCCTTCTTAAACTGCACACAATTGTCTAAATATAGCTAAAATATAAATTAAACTCCGTCGCCGATACACAAGGGGTTAATAAGTGAAGTAGGAGGGAAGGAAGGGCGTTACTTAATGGGGGTGACCTGCTTTTGTTCTCTCCTTTTTTTGCTTTCTCTCTGTTGTATCCATTCGGCACCATTCAGCCTACTGGTTTAAGACGTTTATCCCAATCCAGGTGTCGATTTCTTCCTGGTGAGCGATAGCGAGCCAGCATTGTATGGAGAAATCCGGCTTTGCCGGAGAAATTTGCTATCGAACAATGTACAGATTTAGCCTGCTGTCAAATGTGTTTAAAAAAATATCCTGATTCGCGGTATGACATCTGGATGGGGATACACGTCTTAAAACAGTATGCTGAATTGGGCCGAATGGATACAACCCAGAGAAAGAGGGAGAGAAAAAAAAACGAGGTGGGCCCAGTTAAAGGTGGGGGTGCATGAGGAGGTAAACATGGAAAAATAATCGCCAACCTGCATATAATTATCTTGTAAAATGCAATGGCACTGAAATAATTATTAACAATGGTATAAAGGATTTTGTGGATCGTCTATACCGGGCCTGTGACGTCACAGGAGTGTAAGTCCACCATCCAGTCCAGGATGAGGATACTGGTGTGACGTCACTATGACGTCACAGGCCCGGTATAGACAATCCACAAAATCCATTATACCATTGTTAATAATTATTTCAGTGCCATTGCATTTTACAAGATAATTATATGCAGGTTGGCGATTATTTTTCCATGTTTACCTCAACCCATGCACCCCCATCTTTAAGGAAGAGATGGAGGGTGAAACTTAAATCATTAGGTGAGAGAGAGAGAGAAAGAAGTAGTATTAAATAAAGAATACAAAACTCCTCTTCTCCTCCCATCTCTCTCTTCCTTCTTCCCCCTCCCCCCTAGAAGAAATCTTTAGGACCCCTTCATAATACCCTAGGGTCAATATTATGTGTTGACCCTAGTGCCCCACCTCTCTCCTATCTCTCTAGCTCTAACTCTATCTCTAACTCTCTCTCCCTCTCCCTCTCTCTCTCTCTCTCTCTCTCTCTCTCTCTCTCTCTCTCTCTCTCTCTCTCTCTCTCTCTCTGTCTCTCATAAAACTGAAGCTAAAACACACACACGCACTCACATATTGGATTAACTGGATACAAACAAACCCCATATATGGAATCTTACATATACACACACTCACGCGGACAGACACACACATATTTAGCCGATACATATACTAGACAAGCAACCGTGGGGGGCAGGGGGGGGGGGGGGGAGAGAGCAGGACCACACACACACACAAACTGCACACACACGAAGCCATTTTTAGTTGAAATAAGCACTATACACGTAAACTCGATTGAGGATAGTACACATGAATACACACATTGATGTATACCAGCGGCTTCCACAACACAAACAAACACTGCAGATGAAAGCACGAACATACACACACACACACACATACACACACAGCAAGAATTAGGTACCCTCATGAGAATCAAATATATGCTCCCATTAAAATACACACGCACACTCACAAACACATACAAGTACACAAGCACACACATTGTCTCTTACACTCACAATGGACGAATGAATGAATGGGAAATGCTTTACATATCAGCGCAGCGTTAAAGGTCATTGCCACTGAAAACAAAAGATAGAGGAGAAAGTAGAACATTACATAGCGTACTCACACCATCTTCTCTCTTACACACATACGCATCCCCCCATCCCCCCCACACACACACATAGACACACACACACACACACACCAAGGAAGGATGCACCCTACACAACATCATCCTCTTCAGAAATGTACTTTGCTACAGTATACATACACACACATACATACTCTCACCCGCACACACTCTCTCTTTCACACACACACAAACACACACATACACATATACACACACACACACACCAAGGAAGCAGGCACCCTCAACACAAGAACAACATCCCCCACTTCAGAAATAAGTCAAAACGACCTCAGGAAACCCTTTGTGTGGACTCCAAGAAAATTGTATTGTGGCCTCGACTTATTTCGCCTTTCGCTCCCTCTCTCTCGCACACTTTCTTGCTTTAAGGAGAGATGGGTCGTTTTTCTGGTCCCCCTTTTCCCTCTTGTTAAGCCCCTTTGCATTTATATTTTAAGACGTTCTTTCCGTTAGTTTGGCGATTTTAACACCTTTCGCCCCAATTTCGTTGTCAACTTTAAGACCTTTCGTGCCATTTAGGTGTCGATGATTTCCTGGCCGGCACATTTTTCTCCCGAAAAATTTACACATTTATCTTGAAGGGGGGTCTAGGGGGTATTTTTCTAAGCTTGATGGAGGTCTATGGAGGAAACTAAACAAATATATGAATACATGAATTAATAGACCAAACAGACTGTCAGTCTCCCCTTAAATTAAATAATTTCTTTCCCTTTTTTTCATATTTTCTCACGCTTTCTTGCTTTTATATCTTTCATTTGGATGGGGAGGGGGGCGGCTGGGGTTATCTCACTCTTAAATCACATCTTTTTCTTATTTGTTCTCTCTCTCGTGCTTTCTTGCTTTAATATCTTTCTTTTGGGAGGTGAGGGAGGCCGGAGGAATTATTTTTCTCTTAAATCACATCTTTCTCTCTTTTTTTTTTTCTCGCGATTTCTTGCTTTAATATTTTTCTTTTGGGTGGGGAGGGTGGCGGGTTGGTTTGTCTCTCCTTTAAATTACTACTTTTTTTTCTCTCTTTTTCTCGCGATTTTTTGCTATAATATCTTTCTTTTGGAAGGGAGGCGGGAGGAATTTTATCTTTCTTAAATAATGTCTTCCTCTCTTGTTCATATTTTCTCGTGCTTTCTTGCTTTAATACCTTTTTTGTTTTGGGTGGGGAGAGAGGCGGAAGGGATTATCTCTATCTTAGATCACATAATTTTTTTTCGCGATCTCTTGCTTTAATAATTTATTATTGGTGAGAAGGCAAATTTATCTGTTTATCTCTTAAATCACTCATTTCTTTCTTTTCTCTTTCGTTGTGTGGTGGTCTCTCTTTTTAATCACTTCTTATTTTGTTCTCCTCTTTATATATATGTATATATATATACTATATATATAAGGTGTAATTGATTAAAGCGTCGGCTATCGTCCTGATGGTCGACGGTTCGATCCCCACTGAGAGATTAGAAACATATATATATATATATACCGTATATATATATATATATATATATATATATATATATATATATATTTATATATATTCTCTTTTAAACAGACGAGATTAACAGCAATAGCGGTTTCAGCATTCAGCTATTGCTTTTAACCTCGTCTGTTTAAAAGAGAATCTATTACCTGGCTATACTAACATATATATATATATGAAGTGACGGGACCCAAAGAAGAGCCGCACAGAGTAAGAGTGGTCAGAGAATCAAAGGACAGCAGAAGGAAGGGATTTATACATCAAAAGAAGAAAAGAATAATGGACAACATTTCCCATTCTCCAGAAAACGGGAAACTCAAGAACGGGAAATTCAAGAACGGGAAATTCAAGAACGGGAAATTAGACCAGTGGATCCATTCTCCAATTCCTGGGCAAACAGGTGAGTTGCCCCCGAAATGCAGGTCAAGCCCCACCAATCATCACCTCGCACAGCCCCACCAACCACAGCGCGGGGCTCAAACAACCAAGGCAGAGTTATCCCCTGAATGTTACGATGAAAAAATACTTATGCAAGCTATACATAAAGAGCCCTGGGAATACTTAAATCGTTGGGGCTCTTCACCCTCGAGAAGCTATCATGCGAGAAAGGAAGAGAAATGGTGATAGGAAGTGCCGCATAAGAAAATCATTCGATAAACAATCCAAATTGACAAACCAGTTAGTGAACAGAAAATCACGAATTACATCATCATGCCATATAGTAGAAATAAGAAACAGAGGTAAAAAAGACAAGAACCTCAGTGCGATATTACCCCTAACTATCGGCGCGCAACATAAGTCGAGTATAATAAATCTGGACTATCTGGCGGCGCGCGACATAGGTCGTGTGGCAATTTCAGCACGTAATGTTGCTGAGAGAGAGAGACAAGTGGTGGCAGGAGAGTAGCGAGCGTATGACTGCTCCCGACCACCGCGGCGAACCTACTGACACGAATCCCACCTCCTCCCTCCCTCTCTCACTCGCTACATACTGAATTGTATGGGGAAAGTACCAAATTACATGCTTTTTGCACTCGTGTTGCGCGGTTGTTGCAAGAAAACTAGGATAACTATGCATAAACTATGCATAAAAGGATCGTTGTGGTGTCATTGGAAAGCTCTGTTTATGCCCTTTCAGGGATAGATACTTGTTTTACGCTCTGGGTCTTATTTATGCATGAAAATGATTACGTAAACAGCCCTATTTTGGGTAAAAACACCCCGCTGGTGGCTACATATTATATACCGCCTAGGCCGCTCTTAAGGTGTTAAGCACCGACATATATTTTTCATGTAATTATTACCCTCGACATAGCCACTTTTTATGAATTTACTATGCCCCTGTTAATGTGAAATCATGCAACCTGACCAAGAGAAATAACCCAAATATAGCCTGACTGAAATTACAGGAAGTCAGTTCACACTCAGTAGGTTGCTCTGTCTGGATTATTGTCCGGGAGTATTAACTGCCTACTGAGCTCCGTCTGGATTATTGTTCGGGAGTCGTTCACCCTAGCGCTCTGTCTGGATTATTGTCCAGGAGTCGTTCCACTAGCGCTCTGTCTGGATTATTATCCGGGAGTCTTTCACCCCCCCTGAGAGAGAAGGTGCCTGCCGTCCTGTGCCCCCCTGCCCCTTGGACTCCTGACGAAGTGCCCGAAGCTCTACAACGCCCCGACCCTTGTACTTGGCCCTTCTCCCCACCACGCTATCCTAAGTGTTCTGCGTATCTCAATTTGTGACTATTGTTGAAGGTAAGGTAGAATATGCGAGTATTCCTAAAGTATTGATAATTTGATCTGTACCAAGGATCTGTGTTAATTAATTATTCTAATTCCTAATTGTGTACACGTTACATAGTCGTTTATCCTCCCTTAAATATTGATCTGTACAAGTGATTTCATAGTACCAGATATTGCCCAGTGAATCCTTTAAAGTGTAATCCTTATCTAATTAGTATAATTCATAATTGTACACACGTTATGTAACCTTACCTTTATACATACTTAAAACGGAATACTCTCAGATTTCACCTTTATGTGTTATTTATTCTTTTGTGTATCCAAGTTGAGGCGAAAGTGTATACCGTGAAGATATTCCCTATTTTACCATCATTTACCTAGGACTTATGCCCAAATTTTAATCTATCTATCTTTCCATATCGAAAAGTCAAGAGCCCCCCGTTGAGTTAATATTAATTCAAATATTCAAGTTATCTAGTTTATCCAGTGCTTGTGAATTAATCTAGTCTACGTGTTCGGGTTTTCGTAATTTTGTTCACACCATTATAGTAACTCATATTTAAGTTATTTTAATTCGTTGCACCATATTATTTAGGTGACCGATTTTCTCGGTAAATATTTTATTACATCTTACGTTATGTAATCCGCTCTATTTCGTATCTCTGATTCGTGTATTGCTTATAGGAATTTGCTAATACATACAAAATACCTTTTCATGCTACAATCGTAGAATTTTAAGCAAGTACAACTTCGTCGTGTATGCCCCATTTATTCTGAGTTCATTAGAAACTCTAATTTACTGTGATTTACAGTCGCATCTTAATCGAGTGTATTTTAACTCTTTTCAGTATTAATTTGCTTCATATTCCAAAACCTTGTTATAGTCATTCATTAACTTAATTTGAATCTGAATTTCTATATACGTGTGATCAGATCTCATACCCGGTCTATAAATAGTTGTCGTACCTCGTGTGTAGATTCTTTCACAAAACCGCTTAGATAATCTAGTTCGAATTTAAACTACCTTGCCTCTAAGACCCCTAGTGTATCTCTAACTTTCATCTGTGATTTATAATCGCACTAAAGATAATTGAGAATTCACAAATAAGCAGTCCATCTGACCTAGGGCCAACGCACTATACCTGCCTATCTCAAGGGACTGGAGTTTTCGCAGAGAGGCTCCAGTCCCGAAGTTATTCTTGACATACAGTGTGCTGGCTTTAAAATCCAATAGGGTTGATAGACTGTGAAGTCCTATTTTAACTATTTTAACTGCCTAACTCACCTGTGTGACGCCTTGCTAATCCTCTTGATAGTCGCTCACCGCGTCGCGTCCGTGAACGCTCTTTCAGGTAGGTTCATTTAATTTCAGAAGTCTTCATGTTAGCCGCTTCGCTCACATACGTATTATTATCTCAACTGAAATACTATGTACATGTATAAACTTATTTTTCCTGCATACTCATATTACTGATACTGTGTGTAACGTGACTTGGAACATTTAATTTATTCATTATGGTATATTCTATTTTGATACATCACTGATTCCAATTACCTTCTGCCGAATATGACAGATAGGTATAATTGATATTACCTTTCCATGCACTTGAGTAAATAAGAGTGTAAAGTAACCTGTGTTCTTATTGTGCGAATGCTGCCTTAGTGTGAGAAGTTATTGCAAGATTTATAAAGCTAGACGTGACCCTGTCGAGCATAATATTCCACCTCACTATATCCTATTACAGGATTGTTAACGAGATAATACTAAGTCGAGTTGAAATACCAACCCGACATTTCAATATTTACTGTATATATACCATTATATATATATATATATATATATATATATATATATATATATATATATATATATATATATATATACATATATATATATATATATATATATATATATATATATATATATATATATATATATATATATATATATATATATATATTATATATAAGGAGAGGTGTGGCAGAGTGGTCTTTCCACTGGACTGGTAATCCAATGGACTCGGTTTCGAATCCCAATATATCAATGGGAAGATATTATTGGGATGGAATTTGTGTTGTACCTTGTTTCAGTGCATTACCACAGCACACCGAAATGCCCAACAAAATACCCTCATTGTTCCCTGATTAAATAGCACTGTATGAATATTCCCATATTCAAAATATGCTACAGGGGGGGCAATGACTAGTGAGTTAATTGCTCAATAGGTGGCGCCCTGAGAGTGGGGGTCCAAGTCTGGGGAATGAGACTGTGAAGCACAGAGGCGGAACGGCTTCAGAGATGGGATTGCTTCGAGCCGGGGTGCTTTGCCTGTCTCACTCCCTAGACTGGAACAAGACCTCACGGGCCTCACCGTGTTCAGCGGTTGAGTGTGCAGGCTCTCAGTCTATGGCCGAGAGGGAGTAGTTGAAATATAGAAAAAAAAAAAATATATATATATATAAATATATATATATATATATATATATATGTCTGTAGCAACATCCAGCAACCCCTTCTCTGTATCCTCCTACTTTCTCTATCCTAGTTTCAAAGCCAAAGGCGGATGTTGTGCATATGTGCACAACAATCTCACTTGCTCTCGTGTTCCCGATTTCAACTCCTCTGAATTCTCTACTTTATTGCTCAAACTTTCCTGTCATTCTCTTACTAAATATTTCTGTGCTGTCTATCTTACCCATAACTCTACCAACTTTTCCAAATTCTTTGACTATCTAAATTCTACAGTGGAACAAATTCTATCCATTTCTCCTTTCTCAGAAATCTCCATCTTTGGAGATTTCAACGTTCACCACCGCCAATGGCTCTCCTCTCACACTACTGACCCACCTGGTGAACAAGCCTACGTCTTTTCTATCCTAAATGACCTAAAGCAGTTAGTTCAGCAACCCACCCGTATCCCGGATCGCATCGGAGATCGGCCCAACATTCTTGACTTGTTTCTAACTTCTAACCCTTCTTCTTATACTGTCGATCTTTTCTCTCCTCCTTTGGGCTCCTCCGACCATAAACTTATCTCTGTCAACTGTCCTATCTCTCCAGTACGGCCACCCGATCCTCCTAGCCGGCGGCACTTGTGGCACTTTGGCGCTGCCGACTGGGAGGCTCTCCGGCAGTACTTCTTTGATTTCCCATGGAATGATTTCTGCTTCCGTGGCCGGGGACCCTCAGAGAGTGCTGAACGCATTACCGAGGTAATGCTATCGGGCATGGAAGCATACATTCCATTCTCTTTCTCTCAGACTAATGCTAAAAAATCTTGGTTTATACTCACGCCTTTTCTACTGCTGTCCGCAATTAGGAGAAAGCATTCAAATGGTACCGACGCTTTAAAACTCAAGACTCTCATTCTTCCTATGTTTCTGCCCGGAATCAAGCCAAATCTGTTCTTCGACTTGCCAAACACTCTATCATCAATAAAAAATGCACTAAACTATCCAACTCTAGCTCTTCCCAAGCTTTCTGGCATCTAGCCAAAAACCTCTCCAACAATTTATCTTCCTCGTCTTCCCCACCCCTCCCCTTCCCATTCTGATGGCACAACCATCACTTCTTCCTCTGACAAAGCTAAATTCTTCGCTCAAACTTTTGCTAGAAACTCCACCTTGGATGATTCCGGTGCTATTCCTCCCTCTCCACCCTCCTCTCTCTTACTTATGCCAAATATCCTAATCTCTTCTAAAGATGTACTTTCTACCCTCTCTGGGCTTAATACTAATAAGGCGTACGGTCCGGACGGTGTTCCTCCTGTTGTTCTCAAAAACTGTGCTTCCGTGCTGACTCCCTGCCTAGGCAAACTCTTTCGTCTCTGTCTATCCTCTAACGTGTTCCCTTCATGCTGGAAGTTTGCTCACATTCAACCTGTCCCAAAGAAGGGTGACCGCTCTCAACCCTCCAATTATTGTCCAATTGCTCTCATCTCATGTCTTTCTAAAGTTTTTGAAACTATTCTTGCTTCCAAATTTCTTAAGCATTTCTCTTCTCATAATCTGCTCTCAGATCGCCAGTATGGCTTCCTTTAGGGTCGCTCTACTGGTGATCTTCTTTCATATATTACTAACTCTTGGTCATCCTCCTTTCGGGACTTCGGTGAGACTTTTTCTATTGCACTAGACATATCGAAGGCCTTCGATAGAGTCTGGCACAAATCTTTTATTTCCTTCGGTTTCCAACCCTCCATCTGTGCCTTTGTCTCTAATTTCCTTTCCGGCCGTTCCATAGCCGCGGTTGTGGACGGCCATTGTTCACTTCCTCACCCTATAAACTCCGGTGTTCCTCAGGGCTCTGTCTTATCTCCTATTCTCTTTCTAATTTTTATAAATGATCTCCTCAATTGTACCTCAATTCCCATCCATTCACACGCAGACGACTCAACCTTACACTACTCCATTAGTATTTCAGAACGCCCCAGCCAGCAATCCCTCAACGACAAACGTAACGAAGCCATAGAACTCTTAAATTCTGATCTAAATACTATCTCCAATTGGGGCAGAGAAAACCTTGTTACCTTTAATGCTTCCAAAACCCAATTTCTCCATCTATCTACCCGTAAGGAACTCCCAGCGGACTATCCCTTATTCTTCAACAATACAAAAATCAATCCTTCATCTTCTCTCAATATTCTTGGTGTCTCTTTTTCTTCTGCTCTCAGTTGGAAGAACCATATTAACAGTCTTGCTAAGGTAGCCTCCCAGAAGGTGGGTGTGCTCAACCGCCTTAGGGGGTTCTTTTCCCCTGCACAGCTTCTTGCTCTGTACAGGGGGATAGTGTGTCCTTGTATTGATTATTGTTCATATGTGTGGGGAGGTTCCTCTCACACCGCTCAGACAAAGTTGAAAGGAAGGCCTTTCGTATCATTTACTCCCGTCCACTCACCAACTCTCTGCAATCTCTCTCTCCGCCGCAATGTTGCATGTCTCTCGCTATTCTATCGCTACTATAATAATCAGTGTTCCTCAGAGCAATCCCAGTGTATACCACCCCCTTTATGTAGGGCACGTGGTACCCGACTTGCAACTCAATCCCACCCCTACTCTGTGCAATTCTCCAACCCGAGAGTGAAACGTTACTCTTAGTCTTTCTTCTACTCAACAGCTGAGCTCTGGAATTCTCTCCCAGATTCAGTCTTTCCCTCTTCCTATAACTTAAATTGCTTCAAACTCTGTGTGTCCAGGCATTTTGGCTCGAACGTCCCTTGATTTTGGCCCTGTCACTCTTTCAACTATGGGGGAGGCCCTCGCTATAGGCAGTTCTGCTTTTTATCTCACTCAATCACATAGACAAAAATATTATATATATATATATATACTATATACTGTATATATATACCGGTATATATATATATATATATATATATATATATATATATACCGGTATATATATATATATATATATATATACATATATATATATATATATATATATATATGTATGTATATATATATATATATATATATATATATATATATCTATATATATATATATATATATATATATATATATATCTATATATACCGGTATATGTATATATACATATATATGTATATATATATATATATATATATATATATATATATATATATATATATACTGTATATATATACTGTATATATATATATATATATATATATATATATATATATATACAGGTATATATATATATATATATATATATAATATATATATATATATATATATATATATATATATATACATATATATATATACTGTATATGTCATGAGGTTAGGCATCTTAACTGTCTCGTTTTACTCCCAGACACTAGAAAGATAAAGGGTTTACACTTTTCCTAATGCTTATATGAAGTTAGGCATACAAATTGTTTTGTGAAAAAAAAATCTTCATAGCGCAATGGATAAATGCACTGAATCGGTGTGAGCATCCTAAGTTCGAATCCCTGGACTGCCACATGTTTTCGTTGATTTCATTAATTGAGTTTAGGAATAAAGTCGGTTGGTGGAGGTAACATACTAATTACACCCATTCCCATTCATTAAGTTGTTTGATGATGATTTTTAATCTGGCAGACACGCTCGATTGAAGTTAATCTTAACATCTTATAATCCTCAAATGATGTATGTAGAAGGCAAACACATTGTTATGGTAGACACGCCTTGTCTTGTAATTTCTAGAATTAATGGATGGGGACAAAAAAATCTAGTTTCCTTTAATGCACAGAAAACCAAGTACATTCAATTTTCTAACCGACAGAATCTCACTGACTCCCATATATTTTTTAATGATGTAAATATTCCCACTTCCCCTAGTATTGACATTCTCGGTGTAACATTAACTACTAACTTGAACTGGACACATTATGTTAGAGGCATTGCTAAGAATGCCTATAAAAAACTGGGACTCCTGTACAGAGTTCGAGAATTCTTCACTGACGAGCAGTTGGCCGTAATATATAAAAGTCATGTGCGTTCTCAGATGGATTACTGTTCACCTCTGTGGGGTGGAAGTGGAGTGGTTGCATTGAGGCAGTTGGACAAAATTCAAAATAAAGCTATTAGATTAATTAATAACCCTGCAATCACAGAGGACCTTCCTACATTATCCATACGAAGAAACGTTGCATCCCTTGCATTATTCTACAGATATTTTCACAGCAATTGTTCCGAGGAACTTGCTTCAATTGTGCCGCCTCTCCACATCTTTCCCTGTAGAACTAGGGCAGGTGAGAGCACCCATGAATTTACACTTTCTCCTCCACAATGCAGAACTTCTGCTTATCAGAATTCATTTATCCCCAGAGCTACTACTCTTTGGATTCACTCCAACTTGACTACTGCTTCATCCATTCCACCATTAAAATCTCCGACTGGCAATCTTGTAAGTGACCCACGAGGTAAAGCTAACCTTCTTGCGGATATTTTCTCCACCAACTCAACCTTAGATGAAATAAATCAAGATGTCCCTGTACTTAATTTTAATTCGCCTGAAATTCCCTCACTTAAGATCCACACCAGACATGTCAAAACTCTTTTGCAGAATCTCTCAGTAGATAAGGCTCCTGGTCCAGATGAAATTCCTCCAATAGTACTTAAGAATTGCTCCTTGGTGCTCGCTCCTGTATTGGCAAAAATGTTCCGTCTGTGTACTCATACCTCATGCTTCCCAGTACCCTGGAAAGAAGCAAACATTCATCCAGTTCCTAAAAAGGTGCCTCTTCAGATCCATCAAACTACAGACCAATAGCTTAACTTCCACTCTTGGTAAATTCTTTGAAATTATATTAAATAATCACATAATTAAGCATCTTGAGAATAATAAATTAATCAGTGATAGGCAATATGGTTTTAGACGATGTCGATCAACTGCAGACATTCTTTGCCTTCTTACGCATCAAATCAACCAAGCTACAGACCAACATGGTGAAACACATACAATAGCACTGGATATATCAAAGGCATTTTATAGAGTCTGTCATCAATCCTTATTGTCGAAGATGTCACACTACGGCCTTGCATCATTAGTTCCACTAATTTCTTCTTATCTTCATAACATAAAAATATGTGTAATGGTAAATGGCCTTTATTCTCAATTTCACTCAATAAATGCTGGTGTTCCCCAGGGATCAGTTTTGGCCCCAATTCTGTTCCTCAATCATATCAATGATCTCATATCTACCACTCATAATCCAATACATTCCTACGCAGATGACTCAACACTCCACAGATCCTTCACATTTACCAATTCTTTCACCCATCCCGATCTTATAAATTCAAAAATAAACACTGCAATTTCTCTGAACCAGGACCTTTCTAGAATTAATGGATGGGGACAAACAAATCTAGTTTCCTTTAATGCACAGAAAACCAAGTACATTCAATTTTCTAACGGACAGAATTTCACTGACTCCCATATATTTTTTAATGATGTAAATATTTCCACTTCCCCTAGTATTGACATTCTCGGTGTAACATTGACTACTAACTTGAGCTGGACACATTATGTTAGAGGCATTGCTAAGAATGCCTCTAAAAAACTGGGACTCCTGTACAGAGTTCGAGAATTCTTCACTGACGAGCAGTTGGCCGTAATATATAAAAGTCATGTGTGTTCTCAGATGGATTACTGTTCACCTCTGTGGGGTGGAAGTGGAGTGGTTGCATTGAGGCAGTTGGACAAAATTCAAAATAAAGCTATTAGATTAATTAATAACCCTGCAATCACACAGGACCTTCCTACATTATCCATACGAAGAAAAGTTGCATCCCTTGCATTATTCTACAGATATTTTCACAGCAATTGTTCCGAGGAACTTGCTTCAATTGTGCCGCCTCTCCACATCTTTCCCTGTAGAACTAGGGCAGCTGAGAGCACCCATGAATTTACACTTTCTCCTCCACAATGCAGAACTTCTGCTTATCAGAATTCATTTATCCCCAGAGCTACTACTCTTTGGATTCACTCCAACTTGACTACTGCTTCATCCATTCCACCATTAAAATCTCCGACTGGCAATCTTGTAAGTGACCCACGAGGTAAAGCTAACCTTCTTGCGGATATTTTCTCCACCAACTCAACCTTAGATGAAATAAATCAAGATGTCCCTGTACTTAATTTTAATTCGCCTGAAATTCCCTCACTTAAGATCCACACCAGACATGTCAAAACTCTTTTGCAAAATCTCTCAGTAGATAAGGCTCCTGGTCCAGATGAAATTCCTCCAATAGTACTTAAGAATTGCTCCTTGGTGCTCGCTCCTGTATTGGCAAAAATGTTCCGTCTGTGTACTCATACCTCATGCTTCCCAGTACCCTGGAAAGAAGCAAACATTCATCCAGTTCCTAAAAAGGTGCCTCTTCAGATCCATCAAACTACAGACCAATAGCTTAACTTCCACTCTTGGTAAATTCTTTGAAATTATATTAAATAATCACATAATTAAGCATCTTGAGAATAATAAATTAATCAGTGATAGGCAATATGGTTTTAGACGATGTCGATCAACTGCAGACATTCTTTGCCTTCTTACGCATCAAATCAACCAAGCTACAGACCAACATGGTGAAACACATACAATAGCACTGGATATATCAAAGGCATTTTATAGAGTCTGTCATCAATCCTTATTGTCGAAGATGTCACACTACGGCCTTGCATCATTAGTTCCACTAATTTCTTCTTATCTTCATAACATAAAAATATGTGTAATGGTAAATGGCCTTTATTCTCAATTTCACTCAATAAATGCTGGTGTTCCCCAGGGATCAGTTTTGGCCCCAATTCTGTTCCTCAATCATATCAATGATCTCATATCTACCACTCATAATCCAATACATTCCTACGCAGATGACTCAACACTCCACAGATCCTTCACATTTACCAATTCTTTCACCCATCCCGATCTTATAAATTCAAAAATAAACACTGCAATTTCTCTGAACCAGGACCTTTCTAGAATTAATGGATGGGGACAAACAAATCTAGTTTCCTTTAATGCACAGAAAACCAAGTACATTCAATTTTCTAACGGACAGAATTTCACTGACTCCCATATACTTTTTAATATTGTAAATATTCCCACTTCCCCTAGTATTGACATTCTCGGTGTAACATTGACTACTAACTTGAGCTGGACACATTATGTTAGAAGAATTGCTAAGAATGCCTCTAAAAAACTGGGACTCCTGTACAGAGTTCGAGAATTCTTCACTGACGAGCAGTTGGCCGTAATATATAAAAAGTCATGTGCGTTCTCAGATGGATTACTGTTCACCTCTGTGGGGTGGAAGTGGAGTGGTTGCATTGAGGCAGTTGGACAAAATTCAAAATAAAGCTATTAGATTAATCAATAACCCTGCAATCACACAGGACCTTCCTACATTATCCATACGAAGAAACGTTGCATCCCTTGCATTATTCTACAGATATTTTCACAGCAATTGTTCCGAGGAACTTGCTTCAATTGTGCCGCCTCTCCACATCTTTCCCCGTAGAACTAGGGCAGCTGAGAGCGCCCATGAATTTACACTTTCTCCTCCACAATGCAGAACTTCTGCTTATCAGAATTCATTTATCCCCAGAGCTACTACTCTTTGGAATTCACTTCCCTCGAATTGCTTTCCACAAACTTACAATCTACAAATGTTTAAATCCAGTTGTTACACACATTTTATGAATGGAGGATGCCTTTAGGCACATGGACCTTTTTGTTTTATCTGTGTTTTTCCTTCCTCCGTTCATTGTCTCTTAAA
Organism: Paralithodes platypus; assembly: GCA_032716605.1. NCBI lineage: Eukaryota > Metazoa > Arthropoda > Malacostraca > Decapoda > Lithodidae > Paralithodes > Paralithodes platypus. The sequence continues at coordinate 5,770,740 of CM064517.1, forward strand.
AAAAAAAAAAAAAAAAAAATCCAGTTGTTTCAATTTCAGCCAATGCGATTTTGAGAGCTGACTGTATTGTGGAACAGAAATCCGACACGTTTTGGAGTAAAATAATTATTAGTGCTGAGCCCGGTGCTTCTGTTTGTTCAATCACTCGTACGGCATCACGTATTTAGTAAATTAGATAATCTTGTGAAGGCACACTAACATGGTAAATGTAGAACACGAGTAAACTAGTTTAATTTAAATTTTCACTTTACACATTTGCACTAGAACATTTATTTTGCACTATTAGACTTAGAGAATACAGTCTATATTTAGAGAACAATATAATTTGGCACCGAATTATTAGAACACAAAAATATAAATGTGAAAATACATTATTTTAGAAAATATAATACCTTGAAAATACATTGATTTGAAAGTCATGATGTATTTTAGAAAATACATACTATGAACAATAATTGTTAATGTGGGAAGTTATTAATCTGAAGAACGGACTTTATTTAATTAGTACTTCTACATGTTTCAATTCAACAGTCTTGTATTATATATAGGACTATGTACATGTTTAATATATATATTTGTATTAATAGAAAACTTACTTTTAATTTTACAATTTTATCTATGTATATATATATATATATATATATATATATATATATAATGTACAATTTTCATCACATCTCATTTGGTTTTTACTTGGAAAACTACAAAACCTCAGCCTTTATAATCTTTTGGATATATTTAATCTTTATTCACCTTAGATTTATCTCAATGTTTAGTCTTTTTGTTTAAAGGTACTATTGCTACTGTTATTTTGCAGTGGGAGCAACATTTTTGTAGAGGGGGCGTGTCATACAGTAAAATGAATGATGATACTAGTTCCCCCATTTACTTTATATACAGATATTATTATTGTTATTATTATTATATGAGATGCCGAAGTCTCCAACCAGGGTGCAGCAACACCATCAAGATCAATCCTCACAAAACACCCGGAGGCACTGGAGAGAGACTACGGCAACGTAGGAAAAAATAAAAACATATAATGTATACTGTACTGTACATATACACATATTAAACACAGATAACATATTATGCAGTGGAGGATATCAAGCATAAATATAATACAATAAAATATAATAAAATAAGTTTAAAAATTAGAATTAATGCTGCAAAAAAGCATTAACTCTAGACTTAAAAATGGAGATATTAGCTGAATTGACTAGCTCATTTGGCAACTTATTCCACAAGTCAACCATGGCCGGCACAAAACACCGTGAAAACTGTGTAGTAGAAAAATTAACACGGCTCATGGCAAGATCATTAAGATAGCTTGTGAATCTAGTTGCACGAGCCCGGATATAGGGCCCAGGCAGAACCCCATGTAAGGGATGCTGAGGGTTGTTAAAAACTTTAAATAAAAGACTAAGGGCACCAACTTTACGTCGATGACACAGATCAAGAGACAAATGAGGTAGAATAAAACTGATGGAATTTAGAGACCTGTCGAGCAACTTGAGATGGCAGTCAGCTGCTGACAACCAGACAGGTGAGCAGTACTCGAAATGTGGCAAAATAAAAGCATAAAAAGACTTGATAACTGTGGCGTCACAAGCAAATATTTTATAAACCTTGCGAAGCAGACCAATTTTTGGGGAAATGGAAGAGGAGAAAGAACGAATATGCTTTTCAAAAGTAAGTTTGGGATCCAGAGTAACTCCTAACAAACGCAGAGCATCCACATTCTCAATTTTCTCGCCAGAAACTTGTAGATAAGGATGGGGAGGATCCAAGGTACGAGATCTGTTGATGATAATAGAGTGTGTTTTACTAGCATTAAGTTTCATGCCCCAAAGTTCACACCATGATGTAATTTAGGCTACATCCCTATTCAGAGCAGTAGCAATTACGTGTCGATCTATTGGTGATGCAATTGACGCATATTAAGTTGTATCATCAGCATAGGAGATTAGTTTACTTTCAAGCTCGGACCACAGGTCAGCAGTAAAAATAATAAAAAGCAAAGGCCCAAGGACACTGCCTTGTGGAACACCAGAAACAACAGTAACAGAAGGGGAATGACATCCATCAATGACCACAGACTGAGATCTTTTCGTCAAAAAATCTTCAAAGATCCTTAAAAAATTGTCACCAATACCAATGAGCTGTAACTTAAACAGAAGTGCTTTATGGTTGACTAAATCAAAAGCATAACTAAAGTCAATAGCCACGACGCGAGACTCATGTCCCTGGTCCAGTGAAGATTGCAAGTCATGGGTGAGTGTCAGAAGTGCATCACATGTACCCAGTCCCTTACGAAAACCAAACTGTGAGTTTGGTATCAAATTATGACTATTACAATAAGAGGAAAGGCGTCTGGACAAAAGCCTCTCATAGAGCTTGGATAGGATAGGTGTAATGGAGATAGGGCGATAGTCATTAGGAGATGATGAGGCAGTATTTCCCTTTGGAATAGGAGTGATAATAGCCTTACGCCAGCAAAGAGGAAAACTACCTGATTTCAAAAGCAACCTAAACACCACAGCCAATTTAGGTGCCAAGACCACTGCAACCTTTTTAAAAAAGAGAGGGAAAAACCCATCCTGGTCTGTGCCACCATAGGTATCAAGATTCAGCAAGTTCAGCTGTTTTGAATGCCATTGAATTGAGGTTGGGTCTAGGGAAACATGTCAATGGCAAAGACAATTCCTGATTACTCTGCTTATTAATACAAATATTAGATAGAATATTGGCCTTCGATAATGGATCAAAAGAGATGGAGCCATCAGAATCACAAAAAGGAGGTATGGAGGAATCTATTCCAAATAAAGAGGATTTCAAAGCGGACCACCATTTATGA
>CM064517.1:5778596-5798596 GCA_032716605.1 Paralithodes platypus
TCTAAAATGACAGCACTGGAACTGAATGGGTATAAAGGGGAGGTTTTTGTTTCTTTCTGGACCCTCCTCTCCCTTATGTTTGGCCCCATTAGTTTTGAGATTTTAAGACGTTTGTCGAATTATTTTTGGCGATTTTAGGACCTTCGCTCCATGTTATTTTATTTTTTTTTCATTTTTGTGTTTTCTTTTTTGCAAAGACTAAGACGTTTTGTGCCATTTATGTATCTATTTATTTACCTTGAAAGCGACAGCAAGCCTGTATTTTTGTTTAAGCTTGAAGTAGGTCTAGGGAGAAAATAACCTCCCCCCCCCCCATCCCCGACTAACCCGCTCCCCCAGCAACCACCTTCAATTGATGACGGTCACAAAACACATTAAACATTTATTTATTTTATTTATTTATATATTAATTAATTTCATTTATTTATACCTCTCATTTACTTTGATATCATATGAATAACTGTTTTAATGCATAAGGAATTTCTTCTTCTTTAGCATATACTTCCGTGACTTTAAGATAATACTTTCCAAGGGTAGCTCAATACAACGCAACATTAAGGGGGTAGTACTCGCTTTTTCTGGACCCCCTTCTCCCTCATGTTTAGCATATTAGTTTTGAGGTTTTAAGAAGTTCGTTCCGTTAGTTTGGCGATTTTGAGACCTTTCGCCTCATTTTGTTGTCAATATTAAGACCTTCCGTGCCCTTTAAGTGTCAATTTTGTTCCTGGCAAGCGATAGCAAGCCTTTAATTTTAAAAGGAAGCAACCTTCGGCCGGGACATTTTTTGACCAAATAATGTACACATTTATCTTGAAAGGACGGGTCTGGGGGGTGTTTTTGTAAGCTGGATGGAGGAAACTCAAAAATATATTAATAAATAAATATATAGACCAAAAACCACCCAATACTCCCTTAATGGAATGAAGGTATCACAAGAACCATACTCTTTTATGCTCACTGAATAAACATGAGTACGTCTAGTATAAACGCAGTGAACTACGACACGGCTATAGTAAATTGGTAGAGAAAATTAACGAAACAAAATGATCAATGGATATATATACTGTATATATATATATATATATATATATATATATATATATATATATATATATATATATATATATATATATATATATATATATATATATATATATATATATATATATATATAGCGATTTTTTAAGAAAAGCATGTTCGTTTACCAAATTGCAGTAAAAAATAGACTGCCAACTAACGAATAGCCATTGTAGAGTCTGTGATATTATATTACCCATACACGATTATGTTACCGATAAAAGCATGGTTTATATATTTATGAGGAAGGCAATGGGTTTTAGGTATCTCTTTTGTAACCAACTAATGTGAACCAATACTTGGTGAGTGTATTGTATACTCCCACATGTGCATAGAGTATATGGAGGCAGGGGGCTACGGGGCTAGGAATCCGCCTCCCCTTGTAACATTATCCTGCTCATCGAGACAGAAAAAGGGGCGAAGGAACGTGAAAGTGGTCCGGGACCCTGAGAATTAGAACACTCGAATGCTGTTGCTGTTCGGGTTCTGTCTCGAGTCGACCACCCCTAGCAATGGGGTATGTGCCTGAGTATACATACAATCATACATATATTCATACATACATACATACATACATACATACAGTAGCTTCCACATATTGATATAAATTAGGATATTATCTTGAAAGCAGTAACAAGAAATAGGGTGGTCAGTATGGAAGTGAAGAAGTCCTTGCATGACAGTGTGGTAATCCCGACACTACTTACGGAAGCGAAGCAGGGACGTTCGGGAAGAGACTCAGACCAAGAGTGAGAGCGGTGGAAATGAGTTACTTGAGAAGTGAGTGCAGAGTTACATGGAGGGATAGACAGACGAATGAGGAAGTAAGAAGGAGGTGTGGTGTGGAGGTAGATGTGCTGGAAAGTGTGAAAAGGAACAACTTGAGATGGTTCGGCCATTTGGAAGGCCATTTGGAACGTATGAACAGTGAGAGATTGACTAAGAGGGTGTACGAGAGCGAGGTCGAAGGACAGAGAGGGAGAGGTGCACGGAAGGAGAGGTGGAAGGATGGAGTGAGGAAGTATATGAATGAAGGCGGTGCTGGTTGGGAGGAGGGGCGTCGACTGACTGGGGACAGAGGTGCATGGGGGAGGTTCGTTCGTGGCCACCCCTTCGGGGATCACGGCGTCAGGCAATAGATAGATAGATTATCTCAGCAATATATTTGTTCATAGAATATTTAAATGACCAGATACATGAACGGCTGGAACACACTCTAATACCTTAGCTCAATATCACTATCATTATGCATGGAACAGCGTGGCCGATTATGTTGCAAAATCAGAAAATGCAAGGAAGTTTGAACTGAGCCTTGACCGGAAATGGCCAAGCCAAGATATTACAAAATGTAAGAAAATATAATAGTTATAAACGGCAGATACAAGTAAGTGATCTAAACAAGAGTGAACAAAGAAACCACAATGACATTCTAAACCATAAGGAGCTGGAGATGAAGGCCAAAATATCGGCCATTTTTCGGACATTTTCTACGTGATTATGTTCATACGTACAATCACAGGTAGCAATCAAAATAATGTTGGCAAATGTACATTCAAATAATATGTTCACCTTGATCCAATATAAGGTATCTATGTTATGTTCAACAACATTGTGATAGCGAAACGGCAATTTAAAAGGAACCGGTCGATGTTTTGTTTACCGAATAATGCACAATTCTATCTCGAAGAGGGTTCTGGTGGTATTATCCTGAGCTTGATAGAGGTCTAGGAGGGAACTATTAAATATATATATATATAACAATAAATAATAATAATAAATAAATAGATAAACAAACAAGTAAATAAAAATATCGTCTTACCATCTTTCTAAAATGTACATGTAAAATCAGCAAGGGTATCGGCGAATGTTTTTAATCCGGGTGTACGTCAGTCTTGAGCAAGGGGTGAGAAGGGGCTAGACTCGAATGAAAGAGACCCAAAATATGGAACTGAAAAATACATAAGTAGGTGAGAGGCTGAGAATGGGAGGTAGGGAGGGGGTAGAGGGGTTGAAGAGAGAGGCAAGGGGGTGGGGAGGATAGGGGGAGAGGTGCAGTGGGGTGGAGAGGAGAGGGAAGAGGGATAGAGAGAGGGAGGTGGAGGTGGCGCTCTGAGTGGGAGGGTAAAGTGGGGAAATTGGAAAAAAGGAGGGCTAAAGTGTGAGAGAGAGAGAGAGAGTGAGTGAGGAAGACGTTCGTGGGGAGATGAGCTTGAGGGAGTGTGTGTGTGTGTGTGTGTGTGTGTGAGAGAGAGAGAGAGAGAGAGAGAGAGAGAGAGAGAGAGAGAGAGAGAGAGAGAGAGAGAGAGAGAAAGTGAGAGCGAGAGATTGAGAGTGAGAGTGAGGAAGAAGGGCGTGGGGAGATGAGCTTGAGGGATTGTGTGTGTGAGAAAAATGTGACCAGACTTCAAGGTTCCCGCTTCAGGGGATCAGAGAAGGCGGAGGAAAAAGATACACGAGCGTGAGTGATAGATAGATAGATGGATGGAGATAGATAGGTAGCTAAGTAGATAGATATAAAGATAGATAGAGAGATAGATAGACAGACAGAAAGATAGCTAGCTAGATAAAAGGATAGCTAGATAGATAGATATATAGATAAATAGATACCTAGACAGATATATAGGTAGATAGGGAGACAGATAGATGGGGAGGTAGGAATGTAGAGTAGTAGTTAGATAAATTGATGGGTAGATAGATTGATAGATAAACAGGTAGATACGTAAGTAGGTGGTGTAGGTAGGTACGTATAGATATATAGATAGCTAGATAGATAGATAGATAGAGCGGCAGACAGATAGATAGAAAGACAACTAAATACTGATATGAGCAAATACAATGTATAAGATCACAATTCATTATAATATGGAAAAATTGATAGGTTGTAAAGTAAAACATTGAAATTTCAATTGAACTGATATTATGTCAACCACGAATATACAGTATATATAAATATATATATATATATATATATATATATATATATATATATATATATATATATATATATATTCGTGGTTGACATAATATCAGTTGAATTCAAATTTCAATGTTTTACTTTATAACCTATCAATTTTCCATATTATAATGAATTGTGATCTTATACATTTTATTTGCTCATATCAGTATTTATATTTATATATATATATCCAAAAGGTGTCTAGGGCTCAAATAAAAACAATGTTTTCCAGAAAAAAAAAAAAAAAAAAACGCAACAAGCCTCCAAATATGTCGGATGAGCTAGTGTTAAATGTCTTGTAATCCTACTCCAGAACCTGGCCTTTGTACCGGCACAAGCTGTTCCTATCACCGTAACTATCCGTTTCCGGGGCCAGTAAACTTTGCAGGGCCACCGTATTGATTGCCGATACAGCCGGAAAAACTAGGCTAATGGGCAGAGCAGATTACGGACGCTTTCAAATGCTGGACGTCCAGAATCTATCAACAACATCCCCAGAGAAAGAAACAACAAATAATAATACAATAAAACTACAATAAAATAAAATAAAACTACAATAAAACTAAATAAAACTAAACACCACTCGGATGGGAGGTCTTTTGTGTGTTATATAATGACGAGGGGCGGAGATATGGGTAGAGGACATTTTAACAACTACCAGGTTGAAGAGGATATTTACAAGTCATAATTGGCTTATAGTTATTTTGATCATGCGTCAGATGAACATACTTTCTATGGAAAGTAAGTAAATAAATAAATTATATATATATATATATATATATATATATATATATATACAGTATATACCGATATATATATATATATATATATATATATATATATATATATATATATATATATATTATATATATATATATATATATATATATATATATATATATATATATATACAGTATATAATTATATATGAGCAATGTCCTACGACTTCCAAAATCCTGTCATGATTTAATTAATGACCTAAGGCGTCTCGCGGCAGGTGAAGTGACAACTGTAGCCATGGGAGCTATCAGTTAAGGGGAGATGGGTCGTTTTTCTGGTCCCCCTTCTTTCTTATGCTTAGCCCCAAGTTTTCAGATTTTAAGATGTTCGGCCCATTATTTTGGCTATTTTAAGACCTTTCGCCCCATTTCTCTGTCAATATCGAGACTTTTTGTGTCATTAAGGTGTCGATTAGTATTTTAAAGGAACCGGCCTTTGGCCGGAATATTTATATCGAAAGACCTACAAATTTATCTTGAAGGAGGGTCTTGGGGGAGTGATTTTTAAGTTTGATGGAGGTCTAGGAAGGAAACTATAAAGGAAATCAAAATATTCATAGGTGAGCAAATAAATACGCCCATCTCCCCTTAAGCATGGGGTATTTAGATATTACAGAATATAGTTGTATTTATTTGTCATGTCACTTATTTAGCACCGATATACTTTAAGATTTGTTTTTCAATCTGCTTCGTTTAAGGGGAGATTATTAATATTTTATTTTTCTGGACACCCATCTTCCTCATGCCTTGCCCCATAAGTTTATATATTTTAAGAAGTACATATATAGGTAGAACAGTGTCCCGGCCTAATGACAGGTTTGGTATCGCTTACCAGGAAAAATCGACACCTAAATGGCACGAAAGATCTTAGTATTAGCAAATAAATGGGGCAAAAATTCAAAATCGCCAAACTAATGTGGCGATCATCTTAAAACTTCAAAAGTAATGCGGATACACATGAGAGAGAAGAGGTCCAGAAAAAAGAAAGATTCCCTTTAATTAAAATGGTATGTGCGTTCCTGAAATTACCACACCCAGAATAAATTCCTTAGCCCTTTCTGTATCGGCGACGTCTGTTTATTTTATTCTAGCTATATTTACATTTTGTTTGTTTACAGTTCAAAAGGGATCTGTGATAGTAAAAAGGGTTAAATGGCAAAAGAAGTGGTGATGAATAGGAATGAGTGGATAATGCTTGTGAATAGATGAGTGATCACACGGTCATAGGGAGTGGGGGTCGGGCACCAGTTGGACTAGTTCGTCAGGCGCCTGGCCCGGAGAGCCAGTGTATATATGAAGGGCCTTGCCTGGAAGTAATGTGGGCGGGCATTGTGATGTGGTTCCGCTGCGTGTCTGCACGCTGAGACCGGAACCTCTCTGGGAGATTTGGGACTTGATAATTTTTGCTGGAGATCCCTCATGATCCTTGGTCTCTGGACGACCTAGAAGTGTGTGATTTTTGTATTTAATATTGTTGTTTCTGTTTGGGCTCCTTCTCGAGTCAGCCACACCCAGCTATGGGTTATATGCGTGAGTATATATACTATACAGTACATACACTTATTGGGAGACTGGACATCGCAGGTCGGCAGTATTGCTGGGGTCTCTGCTTTACTGAGGCTCACAAATATTTACTCCATCCAAACATTGAGCCAGCGACACAGGGTACACACACACACATAGAGACACACGCAGGTACACACAAACATACACACACACATACGCAGATATATACGTTCACACACAAATATAGAAAGACAAGGACACATACATTTAGAGAGAGATATAGGTAGGCGCTCTCTCTCTCACACACACGTAAGCACATACTGTATGTACAACCAATACACACACACTCACATATACAGTATACTGTACATTACATACACGTATAGGCTACCTGAAAACTACACACGATCAGACAGTAGACCCGACACACACACACACACACACACAAACGCAGACCAGACAATACAACACATTATTATAGCCCAGATGTTTCAAAACTAGTCTTTATAGGTTCAAAAATTCGAACTTTGCTAACTTTATATATGCTGCACAAGTTGGACGAAGGAGTAATTGATACGAGGAGCGTCTTAGAGAATTAAATCTATTTCCTTTAACCAAGCGCAGATTAAGAGGCGACTTAATTAAAGTGTTCAAAATCATAAAAGGCATCGACAATATGAACTGTAGTAAATACTTCACTATCGACCAATCTAATTACACGCGGGGAAACGGTTGCAAAATTATTGGTAAATCTTTTATCTCACACGAATCTAAGAATTTCTTCTTCAATCGAGTTGTCAACTTGTGGAATGGGCTTCCCCGAGACGTTATAAACTGCAGCACCGTTGATTCATTTAAACTTCGCCTAGACAAATATCTCCCATCAAACCCGCGACTGACTGCGTTTTAAATGAATAACTTTATTTTATCCCCTCCTCAGTTACTAACCCCTCTGTCCCTTACTAACTTCCTAATCCTGCCATGGATATTAGTTCCAGGGCAGTATTTCCCTTTCCAATGTTCCCTTACCCACTCTAAACCACTGTTTGGACAATTGATCCGCAGTGTGTTGAAGGACAAGCAGCCTAGAAGGGTCACTAGACCTGTTATTACTTGATTTCCTTTGTACTCCTTTGTACACTTGCGAGTTTCAGGAAGGAAGTTGGAGCCTTAAACATCGATATTAAAAAAAATACAATAATAATATATGTTTCTAATGGATACAAAATATGTTGAATTGGGTTTTATGTATTTATATAAGCACTACAACTGCAACTTAGATGATAATTTTGTTAATTATCGATGTCTACTGCTCCAACGTCCTTATAGACAGAAACTCGCAGGTGTTCAATTACAGATGCACACAACTTCTCAAATGTACAAAGTTTATAACAACACAATAATTCTGTATAAAAAACACGAAAGAGAACAGCACCCAAATGCACAAGAAGTTAAGTAAGAAAACTCAATGAAGTAACTCCTCAAACAGTTATGCCTGAGAGAACGCACACAGTGGCAAGCACATGCAAAAGTGAGGGTATACACAGACATACACTAGTCCATGTACGTGTTCACATGAGTATTCATGTACGTGTTCACATGAGTTGGTGTACATAAGGTAGCAGACACAGACACACTCTCACACACATAGATACACGCGCACTCCCTCCATCTAAGTCGAACATTATTTTTTTTCTCTCTCTCTCTCTCTCTCTCTCTCTCTCTCTCTCTCTCTCTCTCTCTCTCTCCCATCCCCCTGCCCCCCATGGAAAACACCCCAAACCCACCCTCCTACCAGCGAGCCCACACTCTCTCAGTCACTCGGAGGTCCCCCCCCCCCTCCCTCGCCCCCCCACCCGCTCAGTCCGAAGCCCTCTCCAAAAAATCTTGAGGACGCACGCCGCCTTCGTTCCACAACCCATCTAGATCAACGAAAAGGGCTCCTCACCCCGTCGAGGTCTCCGCACCGAGTCCCCAATCTCACTCATCTCCTCTCCTTCTCATCACCTCTCTCTCTCTCTCTCTCTCTCTATGACTCAACGCTAAGGCACTTAACATAGTGTACCTAAATGTTCAAAGGGCGTTTGACAAGGTACCTCACAATAAATTATTAGACAATTTAGAAATGCTCGGAATAAAGGGTAATATATATATATCAATGGATTAAAAGCTGGCTTGCATACAGAAAGCAAAGAGTTGTTATTAATGGTATAGAATCAGATTGGGTGCTTGTTACCAGCGGTGTGCCTCAAGGAACGGTCCTTGGTCCGGTTTTATTTATCATGTATATAAATTATACTGATGTAGGTCTGAATAACTTTATCTCCAAATTTGCTGACGATACAATAATAGAGAGCATAGTCTTGAGTGAGGAAGACAGAAATAGCCTACAGTCCGACTTAAGCAAAATAGTGGATTGGTATGAAAAGTGGCAAATACCCTTTGATGTTGACAAATGTCAAATTTTGCATGTTGGTTAAAAAAACAAAAGGTATGATTATCAAATGAAAGGCCAACCAATAATAGCAAACTCTAAGGTTAAAGATCTCGGGGTTATATTATCAGAAAAAACGAAAATCATCAGAGCAATGTGCGGCTGCGGCAAATGAAGCTAACAAAGCCTTGGGAATTATCCAAAGAAATGTTACCTATAAAAACGAAAACATTATTTTTCCGTTATTCAAAAGTATTGTTAGACCCCATCTTGAATATGGCGTTCAGTTCTGATCCCCGTATCTCAAGAAATACATTAAACAACTACAATCTGAAGCATAGAGCAACTTAACTAATTCCCTTTCTGAATAACAAGCCATATTTTGAAAGATTATTTGCGAGGCTAACTTATTGAGTTCTTTAAGGATACTTAAGGGGTTTGACAGAGTAGATATCAGTGCACTGTATACGATTAATAACAATGCTGCAACCCGAGGTATTGGAATGAAATTAATTAGAAAAAAGGCATCCTTAGATGTGACACAACATTTCTTCACATACAATGTGGTTAAAGAGTGGACTAGTTTACCAAGGGAGGTGGTCGACAGTAATTAAATTGCTACGTTTAAGAAAAGACTGGACAAACATCTAATGCAGATGGGGTTAATATGAATTAATCAGTAAGCATGTGTAATTTCCTTTTCAAACTCATTTCTTCCTATACTACATTAAATACAAAAAAATCCTTGTGGGCATTTCCTGACCCATAAGGTTACACTTCATCCTATTTTCCGGTACGCTTTTTAGCCGGAGGAAGCGGAGGGTGGGGAGAGAGCCTTCTACTTTACTGTCCTATTCTTCCACTATAAACTGTCCCTGATTATTAGTATTAAGGCCAGACCACTATGTTGGGACCGCAAGTTATGTGGGGGTCTGAGTACCTGTGTAACTCTCTCTCTCTCTCACACACACACACTCTCTCTCTCTCTCTCCTGGCCCCAGGGTGAGAGGACCGCGGTAATATGATATCGGATTGCTATTTGGGCCAGAGCCAGTAGTGTGAGTGTGCGAGAGAGAGGGCAGGCAAGCATGGAGTGAGCAACTCAGAGTTACAACGAGTTACAAGGAATAGTTAGTATCTCGGAGATCTTGCAGTCCATTTTAGGGGGATACTCGAAGTGGAAAGAGAGAGATTGTGTAGTCCACTACAATCATTGCAGAGTGTGCAATATACTATGTAATCTCTTCTTCAATTGGTCTACTGAAGAACTGCCTACAACTTCTGAGGGAAGATGTTCCAGGTAGAACAGATCTTATATGTGAAAACAATTCTACAAATACTAGTGTTGAATCTGATCAATTCTAACTTCCAGCCATGGTTGTGTATTGAATATACAGTATATTGAGGCTAAGCATTTTGCTATAATCCACATTGTCAAAGTCATAAAATATTTCACAAGCATCAATGAGCTGACCTCGTAGGCTGCCTGTTTTCAACGAAGAGAGATCGAGAGCTTTCAACCGATCCTCAAAGGTCAGTCTTCTAATCGATGGAATACGCTTTGTAGCCCTAGCTTATACGTTTTCCAGTCGCTTTATATCTTTCCTGAGTGCTGGAGTCCAGAATTGAACAGCATACTCCAGGAGAGGCCGTATCAGAGCGTTGGAGAGAGAGAGAGAGAGAGAGAGAGAGAGAGAGAGAGAGGGAGAGAGAGAGAGAGAGAGAGAGAGAGAGAGAGAGAGAGATTACATAATGCTACATCGAAGCATTAGCACACCAAAGCCCTTGTGGTCATCTACGATTACAGGTGCTACACGAAATACAATCTCATACAGTGAAAAGTTTGTTCCAGATAATCAGATACGACATGCGACAAGATTAATACAGTCCAATCTGTGTGTGTGTGTGTGTGTGTGTGTGTGTGTGTGTGTGTGTGTGTGTGTGTGGAGTTGGGATTGTCTTGCTGTGTCGTGGTTCTGTCTCTGCAGCTTCAACTTCAATCATGCTGGCTGGTCGAGTTCATATACAATGTGTATATACAGTATACATATAATTATATATATATATATATATATATATATATATATATATATATATATATATATATATATATATATATATATATATATACCGGTATATATATATATATATATATATATATATATATATATATATATATATATATATATATATATATATATATATATATATATATAAAGGTGCCTCTTCAGATCCATCAAACTACAGACCAATAGCTATAACTTCCACTCTTGGTAAAGTCTTTGAAATTATATTAAATAATCACATAATTAAGCATCTTGAGAATAATAAATTAATCAGTGATAGGCAATATGGTTTTAGACAATGTCGATCAACTGCAGACATTCTTTGCCTTCTTACGCATCAAATCAACCAAGCTACAGACCAACATGGTGAAACACATACAATAGCACTGGATATATCAAAGGCATTTGATAGAGTCTGGCATCAATCCTTATTGTCGAAGATGTCACACTACGGTCTTGCATCATTAGTTCCACTAATTTTTTCTTATCTTCATAACAGAAAAATACGTGTAATGGTAGATGGCCTTTATTCTCAATTTCACTCAATAAATGCTGGTGTTCCCCAGGGATCAGTTTTGGCCCCAACTCTGTTCCTCATTCATTCAATGATCTCATATCTACCACTCATAATCCAATACATTCCTACGCAGATGACTCAACACTCCACAGATCCTTCACATTTACCAATTCTTTCACCCAACCCGACCTTATAAATTCAAAAATAAACATTGCAATTTCTCTGAACCAGGACCTTTCTAGAATTAATGAATGGTGACAAAAGAATCTAGTTTCCTTTAATGCACAGAAAACCAAGTACATTCAATTTTCTAACCGACAGAATCTCACTGCCTCCCATATAATATTTAATTATGTAAATATTCCCACTTCCCCGAGTATTGACATTCTCGGTGTAACATTAACTATTAACTTGAGCTGGACACATTATGTTAGAAGCATTGCTAAGAATGCCTCTAAAAAACTGGGACTACTGTACAGAGTTCGAGAATTCTTCACTGACGAGCAGTTGGCCGTAATGTATAAAAGTCATGTGCGATCTCAGATAGATTACTGTTCACCTCTGTGGAGTGGAAAGTGGAGTGGTTGCATTGAGGCAGTTGGACAAAATTCAAGATAAAGCTATTAGATTAATCAATAACCCTGCAATCACACAGGACCTTCCTACATTATCTATACGAAGAAACGTTGCATCCCTTGCATTATTCTAGAGATTTTTTCACAGCAATCGTTCCGAGGAACTTGCTTCAATTGTGCTGCCTCTCCACATCTTTCCCCGTAGAACTAGGGCAGCTGAGAGCGCCCATGAATTTACACTTTCTCCTCCACAATGCAGAACTTCTGCTTATCAAAATTAATTTATCCCTAGAACTACTACTCTTTGGAATTCACTTCCCTCGAGTTGCTTTCCACAAACTTACAATCTACAAAAGTTTAAATCCAGTTGTTACAAACATTTTATGAATGGAGGATGCCTTTAGGCACATGGACCTTTTTGTTTTATCTGTGTTTTTCCTTCCTCCGTTCATTGTCTCTTAAAAAAAAAAAAAAATCATAAAAATATATATATATATATATATATACTGTACTGTATATATATATATATATATATATATATATATATATATATATATATATATATATATATATATATATATATACTGTATATATATATATATATAATTATAATATTATATATATATAATTATATATATATGAGAGAGAGAGAGAGGGGGGGGGAATGGATTGATAAATATATACAGTATATATATATATATATATATATATATATATATATATATAGATAGATAGATAGATAGATAGATAATGTAATTGTGAGTAAGGAAGCTAAGTTTGACAAACATTCTGTACATTGAAAAGACCTTAGACAATTTAAGAAGAAAGAGAGAGAGAGAGAGAGAGAGAGAGAGAGAGAGAGAGAGAGAGAGAGAGAGAGAGAGAGAGAGAGAGAGGGAGAGGGAGAGAGAGAGAGAGCGAGAGAGAGAGTGAGGCATAAGAGGAGTGCAGTAATTGAGAAAGGCGCCGAGATTGGACTGCAAATGTGAGGCCAATATAAGAATGGGTGAGGGGCAGTAGGATAATAAGCATCTCGGGGTTAAAGGGAGAGAGGAGGAAGAAGAAGAAGAAGATGAGGAGGGGGAAGTAGAAGAAGAAGAAGAAGAGGAGGGGGAAGGAGAAGAAGAAGAAGAAGAATGTGGGACACAATAAGAACAATGATAAGGGAAATAGTGAGGGAAGAATGGGATGGAATTTAAGAAGAGTAGATATAATGAGGGAGGAATTAATCAGGAAAAGAAGAAGAAGAAGAAGAAGAAGAAGAAGAAGAAGAAGAAAGCCGGTAAACATGAGGGAAGGAATTTAAAAATTAAGAAGAGTAGATATTATGAGGGAGGAATTAATCAGGAAAAGAAGAAGAAGAAGAAGAAGAAGAAGAAGAAGAAGAATGAGAAGAAGAAGAAGAAGAAGAATGAGAGGAAAGCCGGTAAACATGAGGGAAAACATAAAGAGCAAGAATGGGTGAAGTAGTGAGGAAGAGAGGAAGAGGAATAATGAGAGAAAGCTTACGAGGAAGAAGAAATCGGGGAGTAAGCTAAGCAAAAAGACAAACGAGAAGTGTATTAATTAAGAAGGAATATAATAAGGCAGAGAGTAAGAGGAGAAAACAAGAAACAACAGCACGGGAGGAGGAGATGGAGGAAGAAGAAGAAGAAGTATAAGAAGAAGAAGAAGAGAAGCGATAAGGTGGAGATAAAGGGAATTAGTGGAGACGGAGAAGACCAAGAAGAGGTAAAAGAGATAAAGAAAAATAGATTAAGAATCTTCGCATAGGAAGAAGAATAACAATAAAAAATCCACGGGAAAATCAGAGAAGCAACCAGGGAAATCGGTGGAAAAGGACCATAATAAAAAAAAAAAAAAAAAAAAAAAAAAAAAAAAAAAAAAAGCGAAGAAGAACAGCAACAACAGCGCGGGAGAAGCAATGAGGTGGCGATTAAGGGAATTAGTGGAGAAGGACCAATGACGGAGAGATTAGGAGCTACAGACGACAAGAGGCGAGGAGTAAAGCGGGTAGATAGATAGATAGATAGATATATAGATAGATTGATAGATAGATAGTCAGTCAGTCAGTAATATTTTTATTTCATAAAAAATACAAGGTATGCTTTTTACATATTGGTATAACAAAAAATAGTAATAATACATACACATAGACAGTATATACATTCACACACATTGTGTCTATAACATGTTCATAAATTAAGATCACAAATTTATATATATTGTTCTTTCCTTGCCGCAATGTGGGTTCATTATGCTGCACGTGAAATAGACTTGCCTTTATTGCATCAATATCATTTGTAATTAGGTTCTAAAATCTATATACATCCATCAATGTTTTCTCCTCGTCTTTAACAATAAAAAATAATCTTTGTTTGAAATATATAATGTTTTTACTCACAAAGGTACTTGGATTCATGAGAGTTCTATGGACATATCTAATTTTTATCCAGTTAATATAATGTTTAAATGTCAGCAGGCCACACATATAACACGCATAATGGTTGCCCTCCCAATACTTCACATTTAGTATTTTTGTATAGCTTTATGGTACCAAACTGCAAATTGTTTAAGAGCAATGTAATACTTCTTGTTGAAAAAACATAATTCAGACCCATAAAATCTCAAACAGTAACTTTGAAAACAAGATATATAAAAACATTAAAATTAATTGTGCCAAACTTCCTTAAAATAGAATTAAATTAATTGTAAAATTAATTTTTATATCTAACTATGTCTTTATCATTATAAAGATTGTTATCGATAATAAAACCAAGATATTTATGGTCAACAACAGAGTTTAAAATGATACCATTTAAATATATTTCATGACCTACTGTACGATCGTTATTGCATTTAAAAAACATATAGACTGTCTTACTCTGTTAATAGTTAAATCTAATAATGTTGATGACACTTGCACTTTAACTAGCAAATATTGTAAACTTTTAACTGATGGAGTCATTAATACAAGGTCATCTGCATAGGCTATTATATTACAAGACTTCAGTCCAAGACTGCACCCTTGTTTACATGTAGTCAGGTTATTTAATATGTCAATGTATATAGAAAACAATAATGGTGACAGCACACCTCCTTGTCTTACTCCATTCCTTATTGCCCATTTCTTAGAAAAATTACCTTCATATTTAACCATTACAGCCTGATGTCGGTAAAAAATAAAACAATATATTTACAATAACAATGGGAATATCCATTGCTAAAAGCTTATATAAATGTTTAAAATAATTAACTTTATCAAAGGCTTTACAATAATCAATGAAGCAGGAATACACATTTGACCCACTACTAGTGTACCTTAATACCGTTTCTTTCAATACCATACAGGCTGAGGAAGTGGATTATTTCTCCCTGAAACCATGCTGCCTATCATTTAAATTCACATATTTCATTATTTTGAATTGTAGACAGTATTCAAATAATTTCATAAATTTGGAAGATAATATTATTGGTCTATGATTGTCAATTGATGATTGATTCTTATATTTATCTTTGATTAAAGGCATGATAGATAGATAGATTGATAGGTAGGTAGATAGATAGATAGATAGATAGAGAGAGCGATCGATAGATAGGTAGATAGATAGATAGATAGATAGATAGATAGATAGATAGATAGATAGATAGATAGATAGATAGGTAGATAGATAGAACAATAACAATTGGATAGATTGATAAGCTAATAGACAGATTATGATAATAGACTAATATACTAATATACTAATAGACAGATTATGATAAATACTACTACTAAACCATATTTACCTAAGGGACACTCAGTAGAGCGGATACCTCCGCCTACGCTGGCTGGTTCTTTACCAATAATATCATAGGTCTAAATATTCTTCTGGATCTGGGTACCAGTATAATTTGATCCGGATCGCCTCCTAAATTGAATCGTATGCTACTTGCCCAACACATTTCGTGAACATCCGTTCATAATTATATATACTATATGCTCACCAAATGTCGTGCAGATCTCCGGATTGCCTCCTAAATTGAATCACCTAATTGACTCACTTCTTCCTTGCTGCATATCCTATCTGTCCACCAAATGTCGTGAAAACCAGTTCATAACTTTGTGAGATAAGTCACTTACAAACAAAAACAGACGAGCAAATGGAGGCAAAAACATTAAGTCCTCGTTGATGGAGATAATAATAACAAAAAAGCAATCAGGTGGAATTTAAGGGGGGTCACCTGCTTTTTTTCTCTCCTTTTCTCTCTTTCTCTGTCTTGTATACATTCGGCACCTTTCAGCCTACTGTTTTTAGACGTTTATCTCCATCCAGATGTAAATTTCTTCCTGGCGAGCGATACCGAGCCAGCATTGTATAAAGAAATCTGGTTTCGCCGGAGACATTTGTCTATCGAAAAATATACAACATTGACCTGCTGTCAAAAACAATTTTTAAAAATAGGCTGGCTCGCTACCGCTCGCCAGAAAAAATCAACACCTGGATGGGCATAAACGTCTTAAGGCAGTAGGCTGAATGGGGCCGAATGGATACAACCCAGAGAAAGAGGGAGAGAGAGAACAAAATACATGGTGGGCCCCTTGAAGGGAATTAGTGAAGAAGGAACAATGACAATGAACAATGAGTGAATGTGGTAGATAAATGCATGCATAGCTAGCCAGTTATAGATTGATAGATAGATTGGTAGATAGAGTTATAGATAGATAAATAGATAGATAGATGAACATATAGACAGATGGATAAATATATACAATACATGGGGAATAGATATATACAGTATATTATAGATTGATAGAAATAAGAAATATGTATGAATATGTATCCATTCGGCCCCATTCAACCTTACTGTTTTACGACGCTTATCGTCATCCAGGTGTCGATATCTTCCTGGCAAGCGATAGCGACCCATCACTATATGAAGAAATCCGGCTTTGCCGGAGAAATTTTTCTATCGAAAAATTTACAATTTTAGCCTTCTGTCAAAATATGTATTTTTAAATATACGGGCTCGCTACCGCTCGCAAGGAAAAAATCGAAACCTGGATGGGGATACACGTCTTAAAACAGTAGGCTAAATGGGGCCGAATGTATACAAACCAGAGAAAGAAGGAGAGAGAGAGACAGAGAGAGAGAGAGAGAGAGAGAGAGAGAGAGAGAGAGAGAGAGAGGAACAAAAAGAGTTGTGGGCCCCATTAATGTTACTCGTCTTACTTTCATAATCTCTCCCAATAGTAAGTCAATATTTTGGTTCTAGTTTGCATCCAATTTGCAAGTTCGCTTTCATCAGATCATCGTCGTACAATTTCTTGTTTATATATATATATATAATATATATATATATATATATATATATATATATATATATATATATATATATAATATATATATATATATATATATAAATATGTATATATATATATATATATACCTGCATTATATATATATATACTGTATATATATATATATATATATATATATATATATATATATATATATATATATATATATATATATATATTGTATATATATATATATATATATATATATATATATATATACAGTATATGTATATATATATATACGGTATATATATATATATATATATGTTCATAGGTCTACGTCACCCCCTATCTATCTGTCTATCTTTTAGCCAGAGAAAGAGAGAAAAGGAGAGAAGAAAAGCAGGTCACCCTTCTTAACCCTCTCAAGATACGAGGACGCATTTCATTAGCATTTTCTGGCTATTATTAGACGATTTTTATTCAGATTCGAGGGTACCCTATATGGAAATTATAGAGATAGTAGAGATAGTCTTTACCCTGATGATGTCCACAGATCCTACCTAAGGTGCATAAAATCGTCTATTGGTAGCAAGAATCAACCGTCAAACTAGGGCTTGATCCTCAAGGGGTTGAATAAAGTGTCTTCCCTTCATGCTGGAAGTTTGCTCTCATTCAACCTGTCCCAAAGAAGGGTGACGGCTCTCAACCCTCCAACTATCGTCCAATTGCTCTCATCTCTTGTATCTCTAAAGTCTTTGAAACTATTCTTGCTTCCAAATTTCTTAAGCATTTCTCTTCTCATAATCTGCTCTCAGATCGCCAGTATGGCTTCCTTAAGGGTCGCTCTACTGGTGATCTTCTTTCATAGCTGACTAACTCTTGGTCATCCAACTTTCGGAACTTCGGTGAGACTTTTTCTGTTGCACTAGACATATCGAAGGCCTTCGATAGAGTCTGGCACAAATCTTTAATTTCCAAACTACCCTCCTTCGGTTGCTATCCCTTGATCTATGCCTTTATCTCTAATTTCCTTTCTGGCCGTTTCATAGCTGCAGTTGTGGACGGTCATCGCTCACTTCCTCATCCTATCAAACTCTGGTGTTCCTCAGGGTTCTGTCCTATCTCCTATTTTCTTTCTAATTTTCATAAATGATCTTCTCAACTGTACATCCAGTCCCATCCATTCATATGCTGACGACTCTACCTTACACTACTCAATTAGTTTTCCAGAACGCCCCAGCCAGCAGTCCCTCAAAAAACAAACGCAATGAAGCCATAAAACACTAAAAAAAAAAAAAAAAAAAAAAAAAAAGGAAGTGTAAGGAGTATGACGATACAAAAAGTTCATACTGAGACATACAATACTATAGGTAGCGCCAGCGAACTTGACAATAATCTTGACCCCCTTAACTTCTTATAAATCGAAGTGAATGAAAACAATCGGGCTGACGTTTCTATCATTTTGGAAAAGTCCACCAGAAAATAGGTGTGGATATTTACAGCCAGTTTGCTCTTGGCCATTTTGAGTTACGGGGAGGTCAGGTATCAAGATGATTGTCAAGTTCGTTGGCGCTACCTATAACAATACGATAGATGGTTCTAGATACGAAAGACTAGAATAAGTGAAAGAGTAAAGTTGATAAGAGAGTAATGAAGAGGGTAACTATACGATATAATGGAACGAGAAAATCAATATACAAGACTAGCAAAGCAGTATTGGAATGACAATGCCAAGATTAAAATTTCAGTTCAGTACCAGTGACATCCTTTTCATTTTATTATGGCAACTAATAAACTATTTTATTTTGACTACTAATAAACTATTTTATTTTGACTACTAATAAACTATTTTATTTTGACTACTAATAAACTATTTTATTTTGACTACTAATAGACTATTTTATTATGGCAACTAATAGACTATTTTATTATGGCAACTAATAGACTATTTTATTATGGCAACTAATAGACTATTTTATTATGGCAACTAATAGACTATTTTATTATGGAAACTAATAGACTATTTTATTATGGCAACTAATAGACTATTTTATTATGGCAACTAATAGACTATTTTATTATGGCAACTAATAGACTATTTTATTATGGAAACTAATAGACTATTTTATTATGGCAACTAATAGACTATTTTATTATGGCAACTAATAGACTATTTTATTATGGCAACTAATAGACAATTTTATTATGGCAACTAATAGACTATTTTATTATGGAAACTAATAGACTATTTTATTATGGCAACTAATAGACTATTTTATTCAGCTTAGGAAAGGCTACATGCTATCTCAATTACTCCTTTTAACTACCATATATCCTTCTGAAGCTTCATAAAATCGTCTAAATGTAGCTGAAATCAAATACAAAAGACCTCACCGGTAATGAAGAGGTTAAGCGGGGTCACCTGCTTTTTTTCTCTTTCTATCCCTCTCTCTTTGGCTTGTATCCATTTGGCCCCATTCAGCCTACTGGTTTAAGACGTTTACCCCCATCCAGGTGTCAATATTTTCCTGGTGAACGGTAGCGAACCAGCATACATATATATTTTTGTTTTGAGAGCAAGCTAAATTTGTAAATTTTTCGATAGAAAAATGTCTCCAGCGAAGCCGAATTTCTTCGTACAATGTTGGCTCGCTATCGCTCGCCAGCAAGATATCGACACCTGGATGGGGATAAACGTCTTAAAACAGTTGGCTGAATGGGGCCGAATGGATACAAGCCAGAGAAAGAGAGAGGGAGAGAAAGGGGAAAAAAGCGAGGTGGGCTCCCTTAATATGTAGACGACATG